>JAKOGI010002417.1:85000-102500 GCA_029747015.1 Carnegiea gigantea
CTAACCAATCGAGACCTGCCATATGAAAAATTAGATACTTTTATTTTAGCTAATTACAGCATGCCACCTGTCAAATTATTTACAACGTTCCATTAAATTGAATATTTGGGGGAAACGTATTTGGCCAATTAAAAAGTATCACCTGTTATAAATGATGCTGAAAATAAATCATTTTTTAAATGGAGAATATTAGGAGGAAAACCCTAACTCCAATTTCTTTATAAATAGAGGGCTTCCCCCCTCATTGAAGGGGCTGGCATTTTTCAGAAGAACTCACAACAGTTTAAGAATTTTTTCCTGGCAGAAGACAACAAGCACTCTAGACACGTGTTGTCTACTCACGGAGATCAAACTCATATCCTGATTGAGATTAAGCCTCTTCGATCATCTCACAAGATCAAATTCATTCAAAACTATCCAAGGAGATTGAATCAGAAGATTTATTGTACTTGTTCTTGTAACTATTATATAAAGATTGTACACATTTTTTGATATAAAAACAAAAATTCAATTTGTTACTCAATTTCTTGTTTAATTTATTTTAGGCTTCAAATTTTTGTTTACACAGTGATCTAATTTTTTGACAATGGAAAATGTAAAGCAATTGAATACTACAGTCTTTACCCTAATTCCCAAGGTGAGTAACCCATTGGTTGTCCGTATATTCAGGTCAATTAGAAGTTATGGCACAATTTATGAATGCATTTCTAAGATATTATGTGAGAGATTGAAATTGATCATGCCTATTCCTATCATATTATGATAATTAAATATTGTTTGTAATAATATTTTCTTTATTTCCTCTCCCGATTTATTTTGGTGGCTTAAGGCTAGGGTTTTCTTGCTTTCTTGCCTTCCCATGTATAAAGGGGGTTGCACTGTAACCGTTAATAGAATAATAAAAAGAGAGGTGAAAATGTCTGCCTTCAATACTCCAAAAATTCTCAACAAATTGTTACAGTTCTTTATCATATCAGAGCGATGAATAAGAAAATCATGATTAACAATCACTCCCCTATTATTTGCATCCTTCTAAAGGGCTAGGTGTAGCAATCACAACGGTAATATTCAATGGCAAAAACTATGATGTGTGGAAACATGCAGTCAGAACTGCCCTAAAATCTAAAAACAAATTAGAATTCATCAAAGGAACCCTCAAAAGACCAGAGTTGAAAGAGGGAGATGATCTAACTGAATACACCACCTGGGAGAAGGTAAATTCAATTATTTGTTCAACGATCATCAATTTCATTCATCCACTACTTCGTACTAGTATGGTCTATGTGGAAATTAGCTGCAGCTATGTGGGAAAATTTACGAAAAAGGTATGCTGTCCCAAACATACCTAAAATACATCAACTAAAAACTGACATAGCCGCGTGCAAGCAGGGAGGACTTAAGGTAGTTGATTTTTGCTCAATATGGATGGGTATGTGAAGTGAATTAAACAACTACATTAAGATTCCTCATTCTGCTTACGGTTAGTGCGATGCAGTGTTTGAGGAAAAATTGTAAAGAAGATTGAAAAGGAACAAGCCCACCAATTGTAAGGGTGATCGAGTACCCTGCTCACCAGGGATCTCAAGGCCGCAGATGTGGAAATGACGGTGGAAGCAGTGGAAAAGGCGGTAGAATGACTGGGTAACGAGGCAGACTAACTAGACAAGAAGCTATGAATGTCGTGACAACACTGTCCAACAAGGAACAAGAAGTCAGGTCAGGCGCTGAAACTGATCTGAAGCAGGTAATAATTCTGGTGTTATCTTTTGAACAGGTACAATGACTATTAAGTCTTATTGATGTTCCGAAGGGTAAAGCTCTTAGGTAAGTCCCCATTGGATGCTTAACAGCGGCACTTCTTGCCTTATGACTTGTGACCACAAGTTGCTTGGCAAATCTAAAGACATTCGGACAATCCCTATTTGCCTCCTGAATGGAAGTCATACCATGGCTAATAAACAAGGAACTATAGTACTTGGAAAGAAAATAACTCTCAGAGATGTGCTTTATGTTCCGGGACAAATTTGCATTTGGATCCATTTAGGCTTAGTGTAATTATTTTTGGAGCACACAATTTTCAAAAATGGTTTTGGGGCCGGGAATTTTTGGGTGCAATAATTTTCAGAACCAATTCCAATGTAAAGGTTGTGTTTCCACCTAAAATACAGAGCTATCACCCGATGCTTCTCGTTTTGCCCTTGTGCTAAAACACGCATAACGGCTCTTTTTGTGGTTTTTTGTTCCATTGAATTTCTTAAAATCCCCCCAGTCCCACTTTTTTTGGTTCCTTTATAAAGGCCCTACCAGCATTTTACCCCATCTCATTTGTCATGCTTCTTCTCTCTCTTCTAGGATTGCCATACATAAAAGCTCACAATTAGACAAAGGTGAAATAAGTTGTGATTGTTTGAATTATTTTATGTTTTTTTTGGGATTGGGTATGAAAAATGAGTTGTTATATCGTAACAAAATTATGAATTATGTTCTAAGTTTATATATTCTGTATTTGTAATATGATTTTTAATTTTAACACATTTTGTATATGTTATTTTAATTTATGAAGAATTATAATTTTATAGGTGTTGAGATAATTTTGAAAAAAAAGAAATGCATAGTTTCCTCATCTTGTGGAGGTGGTTATGTCCATTATGAGTTTGAAGTAATCTATCCAAATTGTGGAAGAGTTGGAAAAATAAAATTGTCAAAGTCTCGTGACAACCCAGAGAAATTATTTTACAAATGTTTACAATGTGAAAAATTTATTAAGTGGGCAAGTTCTTTGCGAGATAGAGCGAGAGTGTTAGCTAAAGATCAACGAAGCAATGACATGATGATAGATGAACTGAAAGAAATAAGGATTCTACCTAACGATATTAATGGAAGGATTTTCTTTGCCCTGATGCTTATGCTAGCATGGCTTGTAGTTATTGCAATGAAGTGACTTTATAATCGTGCTAATGACTTGGTGTCTTTGATTGTAATTAGAATTTCATATATTATAGTAATGAATTTAGTAATATGCTTGATGCTACTTTTATGAAAATCACTACACTCAACTGAAATCATAACATTGTCAACATACATAAATTAAAACAAGTGCAATGACCCAACAGTACAACTAAACTAAAACACACAAACAACATTATTTGGTCAAACATAGTACAACAAAAGGGTCAATGAGATAAGTTTGTAGGAGGCAGTAGCAAAATGACAACAACTTAACAACAACTAAACTTCATATCTTCCATTTTAATTCAAGTTCTGGGAGCAGCAACTAGAATCAATCAACAAACATAAGGAATGTTATTAGTTGAAGTGCTTAAAAAAAACATAAAGGATAATAAAAGTTCATTTAAAATGAAATATCTCTTAGGGTGATGAACCTTGAATGGTCTTCTGCTTCTTAGAAATCGACTGAGGTCCGATTGATTACTTCTTGGTCTGCTTCTTCCTTAAGGGAGGCTAGCTAGATGAAGGTTTGCTAGATGAAGGCTGCTTAGATGATGAACAAGTCTATCACTTCTGTGAAAAAAGCTAAGTAGATGAGGTAGCAATATGGGTCCATTCATCCTTCCTTAGCCTTCCCATTTTCCTCTTCTATCCAGTGTCCTTCTTTTTCCTTATCTTGTCTCTGCCTCTCCTAATGTCTAGTACACCTCCTACTCTGTGACTTCTTGAATTATGACCATATTGGTTGCATTTGCTGCACCTAAGGGTATCGCTTCTAGTGTACTACTTCTTGACCTCAGTAACATCCCTTCTCCTCTCACTTTGTGGCCTTCCTCTTTTGATCTCCACAGGTAGAGGGCCTAACCTTGGATAGTCTCTCACTTTCAAGAAGATAAGGTCCTTAATTAGGTGCATGATTACATTATATATGTGCAAGTAGGTTTTCATGGTGTATGATGGGTGAACAAATGACTCAATGTCAAGCCTTTCCCCTAAAATGCACCTTGCTCCATGCGTCTAAGGTATGCTAGTGATGTCCTATACCATACAATCACAATGATGCACATTGACATTCACAGTGAAAGACACAACCCCATCTATGACCTCAAATATACCCCTTCCAGCAGGAGTGACTACACACTCTCTACTTGACAACTCAGATTTCACAAGCAACAATTTCACTATTAAAACCATTACACCAAGCCAGGATTTAGCTACCTTAAATCTATGGTTTATGGTCTTTATAAATTTCCTCCTAATCTCTTCTAAGAGTGAAGATAGGCTTATACCTTAACTTCTCCATTTTTCCCTTAAAGGATTCCATAAAATTGGTGGTGTTGTCCGGGCATTTTAATTTAAAAGGAAATGTATACCTAGCCCAGTTCTCTATAGGTACCCTAAGCAGCCACTCATATGCAATAACTAACTCCTTGGTTGTTTTCATTACTTGCTTGTGAACATGTTCAGTGTAGGTATTACATGCAGTCCAAAACAAAGTGAGAACCCATCTAGGACCTCAAATATGCCCCTTCCAGCAGGAGTTATGACACACTCTCTATTTGGCAACTTAGCTTTCACAGGTAACAATTTCACTCTTGGAACCACAATGCCAGGCCAGGATCTAGCTACTTTAAATCTATGGGCTATGGTCTTCATAAATTTCCCCTAATCTCTTATGAAAGGGTGAAGATAGGCTTATACCTCAACTTCTCAATTTTCCCATTAAAGGATTCTACAAAATTTGTGGTGTTGTGAGGGCATTCCACTTCAGGAGGAAATGTATACCTAGCCCAGTTTTCTACTGGTACCCCAAGCAGCCACTCATATGTAGCAACTGACTCCTTCTTGATTGTTTTCATTACTTACTTTTGAACACGTTCAGTGTAGGCATTATATGCAGTCTAAAACAAATGGTGTAGCTTTGCACCTACAGAATAAGCATAGCAAACATAAAACATATATTGAGGACACCTAAGTCTTCTCCAAAACAAAATCCTAAAGGAAAGGAAGCTTGTTAGAAGAACTGCAAGAAAACATCACCTGGATAATCAACATAGGAGTTTCTATAAAAGTGCGTTACATAAATTCTTCTCCTACTTTCTAGAAAAATTGATTCCATGGCTTTAATTAAGCCCTGAGAAGAAAGAATAAAGTAAAACGTAAAACTATCAAGTACCTATAAAATGAATACATAAAACTATGAAGAATTAATTGCTGAAATGAAGACATATCAAGTGTCCATCTGAAATGAATGTCATTTTAGAAAAATATGAACCTTCTAAGCTGAGTCTCAGAGCCCTAAAGAAGTATGCCCAATGGTCCTTATTCTCCTTTTCCACAACATTATATGCAAGGGGGAAATGTCCATTGTTTGGATTAAGGGCTATTGCAGTGAGCAAAACCCCTTATAAGGCCCCTTCAAAAAGCAGCCACCAACCCTTATAAGACTCCCATAACCCTACATGAATCCAGGCTTCAAGGCAGGAAATGAAATGAAGAGTCTCTTGAAAAGGGGAGTATCTTTAGGGCATTGAGCTATACAAGAAGCTACTATCCTTAGCTTTCTTTCCTTTATCTCCTCAATGTACTCTAGAAGCCTTGCGTATGACTCTTCATGCTTCCCATCAACCCATAATCTTAACAACCTCAGTGCTCTGGTGCATGTGTGGTCAGGAACTGATAACCCATGCCTTTTCATAATAAGTTTCTACATATTCAAAACTTTCAGGGCAAGGTTGGCCTTCTAATCAGTCAACAACTACTCTGCAATCCATGGATGGGTAACCAACTAGCCATCTTGTTCACACTTAATTTTGGACAGTTTTGGTGAATGCCTGTAATGGACTTCACCTTCTGTATAACCCATCCCCTAATATGGAATAATGAACCCTCCATGTGTGTGACTCTCCCTTGTAAGTAGCTATGTGTCTAAGCCTATCATTCCTTATTCTTTATAATGTAATACCTTCTTAAATTGTATAATCTCTAAAACCTTGCTCCAGTGGTCTTTATCAACAAAGATATCTCCATCAACCATTGAAAAGGTCCTATTAGAGTTCCTAGCCCACATCTTACCACTGAGGTAAATCTTGGTCCAAATATTTTCAGTTGGATTCCCATTATCACCGTGTCCACCTGTGTCAATCACCCTAGGTATCTCATCCTTCATATCTGCATTCCCTGTACCATGTCCATCACTGTCTGTCTCTTACCCACTTATCTTATCTAAATTAGTAAAAGATATAGCATCAACCTTTTCATCATCTTCCTCACCTGATTCATCAAAGTCACCATCCTTAGATGAATCCTCTCTACTGTCACTTACTTCATTTTCTTCCCTGTCACCTTCCTCACCACCATTGTTATCCTCATACTCTGCTGCTCCACATGGCTAACTTAACCTCCTTAAATCATAAGAATGCAGCCCCCCTAAACCTAAGTCAATACCATCCAAAGAAGGGTCTTCAAAATTTTTTAGTTTAGGTTGTACCGGGTTAGAGGAAGAGAAGAGGCCAGATAAGTCTAGAGTTGAGTAAACTTCTAATCTTAAATGGTGACTTCAGTTCAGGGGCTGTAGATGTCTGGAGTTGAGAGGCTGCAGCTTTAGGTGAGAAAGTAGGGGAGGTCTTTACAGGTGAAGATTTTTTTCCTTGGTGATTAGGACATCTGTCCTACAAGACGGTGTTGGGAGTTACTAGGCTGGCTGTGTGAACTAATAATGGGCTGCCTATGTGGACCGAGAGTACACTGGTGTTATGGACTAAGAATATGTTGGCTCTGTGAGGTGATAATAAGGTTGTCAACCCATTCCTTAGCCTTTACTTTTCTCTTAGCAACTAAATCCCTAAACTCCTCATCCCCTAGCTGATGAACCTTAGATTCCATGTCATCATCACTAACATTATCATCATGAGGATTGTCACTATTAACTAGCTCATTCAAGCCATTGTTTGGTTGCATAGTTTGAAGCTACTGTTCATATAAGAGGTATGAGAAAGAGCTGTTTTCACTTAACATGTATATAAGAATGTCACCCACAGCGCACTCCCATAGATTTAGCAAATTTAACCAGTCAGCATCAGAACTTAAGAGTAACTTCTTTTTACAACCCATTAAGGGAGGACTAAACATAAACACAGCATATTCGGGCATTTCAAACCTATTTTCCCTGAGCTTAGCCTTTATATCCTTGTACAGGTCTAACATTTGATATATGTCCAAATCCATCTCTATGTCAACCCTATTCCCTTCAAAAAATACTGCCAGCACTTTTATCCCATCAATCTACAAATAGGAATTAATACATATTTATGTATAATATAAATAGAGGATTAACAACAACAAACAAATACTTCTATTTAAATTGCACCTTCTGAACACCTAAACCCAGAATACAATCAATTAAAATTACCTTAAACAACATGGAAGACCCTAATCCGAATTAATCACTTTAATATAATTAATAATTTTTAATGTTACATTGATAATCTCGTTAATTAAATAATTTACCTACTATACCCCCCCAAAACCCTAGTATCTTATTATTTAATTTACCAAATGTACCCCCCAAAACTCCAATCTAAACATAGATAATTCAATTCAAAAATCATAAAGTTACCTTCTATTTACATTGAGGAGATGTGGTTTTGTGGGAATCTGTAGCACATTTTCGTGGGGACCTCATGACTCCCAAAGAATCTCTACATAGCAAATTCAATTGATGTGGCGTTACAATGCAAGCCATCACAATTGTGGGGCCCGATTTTGAAGATTTGTGCGCCTAGGGTGTTTTTTGGCCTATCTAAGATGAATATAACCTCCATCAGGTTCAAGCGAAGAGAGAGAGTGATTGGAGTGGAAAGTGATAGCACTGGTAAGAAGAAAGCATGGACGTGCAAAAGACTTTTAGAGCAAAGAGAATGAGGATGGAGGGGAGAGAATGGGGATGGAGGAGAGAGAAGTTCACACAAGACAGAGAGAGAAGTTCTAGGAAATGGATATGGTGGTTGGGGAGTTAATCCACCAACTTGAATTACCTTTACCTTTTTTTTGTATTCCTTAAACCCCACAAACTCTTGTTGTAGTCTAACAGGTCACATGTCTTTTTTCAACGGTAAAATGCGGAGCATAGGGTGACAGATCAGCATTTGGGCCAGAAACATAACCTTCACATCGGAATTGGGCCTGAAAATTATTGGGCCCAAACATTCTAGGCCCAAAACCATTTTCGAAATTTATGGGCTCCTAAAATAATTACACCAAACTCAATGGACCTAAATATAATTTTTTCTATGATCCAAAGCTGAATTGTAATCTCTTATTAGTTGTAACATTAAGCAGAGATTTGAATTGCTTAGTGACATTTTTTTGATGATTTCTGTATATTGCAAGACTGCACTTTACGGACTGCAATTTAAGGTCTCTAATTGTAGTGGTGAGCAACGAGATGGGGTATACTATTACATGGGGGCATCGATTGTGAAGAATCAAGTCAATTCAGTGGGTTCAGGGAGTCTGTGGCACAATCGAATGGGGCACCCCTCAAGTGAAGTTACTTCTGTCTTCTTCAAAAGTTCAGGAATTTCTGATAACATGAAAAAGAATGACACATTAGATGCTTGTGATGCTTGCTTCCTTGCTAAGCAAACTAGAAGTTGTTTTCCTACTAGCGAGAATAAAGCAAGTGATTTATTTGAACTCGTTCATTGTGACATTTGGGGACCTTATAAAGCAAAGTCTTCCAATGGTTCGAGTTATTTTCTCAATATTATGAATGATGCTAGTAGGTCAGTATGGGTGTATTTAATGCACAAGAAAGGTGAGGCTGAAAACTTATTAAAAGGCTTTGTGGCTATGGCAAAATGGTAATTTAAGAAAGAGGTAAAAGTGGTTAAAAGTGATAATGGGCTTGATTTTACATCTGGACCAATGAAAAAATTCTATTTTAAAAATGGAATAATCCTTCAAACCACTTGTGTTTATACTCCGCAACAAAAGGGAAGAGTGGAGCATAAGCATCACCATATTTTGAATGCAGCTAGGCTCTACATTTGTAAGCCAAGTTATCGTTATATTTTTGGGAAAAATGTGTATCGACTGCTGCACATTTGAACAATAAAACACCTAATAAGGTCTTGAATTGGAAGACTCCATGTGAAATTCTTTATAATCACAAGCCCTTGGTTAATCATCTTCGAGTTTTTGGGTGTCTTTACTTTGTCTAAAATCGAATGAAAAGAAAACACAAATTTGTATCCCAAAGTACGAAATGCATCTTTTCGGGGTACCCTTTTGGATTAAAGGGACGTAAAATACTTGACCTAGAAACTCAAGAAATATATATCAGCAGGGATGTTATCTTCTATGAAAATATTTTCTTGTTGAGAAGTTAGAAAATGCTACGAACGGTGAATGAATTAGCAAAGCAGTTTGGATCTTGGTGTAATAGATGATGACCTTGCAATTTTAGAAGAAACAAGTCTTGGACTAAGTCAAGAAGGGGGCGAAATCTTGCCAGGCGAAAAGGGAACTTCAACCTTAGAAGCAATTGAAACTATGGCCAGCTTAGGTGAGCATACGATAGACCCAAACGATATAGGGAGATCTGCACTCGAGCTTATGGGCTGTAAAAGAAAACACGTGTCCAACCTAACTGACCCGGGAAGATCAGCAGTGATTCCCCATCTAATGGGCCATGACGAATCAACTAAAACATGCCCCAAAAAGGGGCCACCCCAGGAACCATGCCTTGAGCCTCCCTCGATAGTCCTAGGCTCAGCATAACAAAGTCTGAGGCCAATAAATCTCCAACAGCCTAGCGTAATGTGCAATGCGGGGATCAGACTCGAAAACTTCCATCCCATCTTGAAGACTATGCTTGTTAAGGTGCCTAATCTCAATTCCCCATCTCATCTATCACTCCTCTTCAAAAAGGGCCTCAGGTGCGCATTATCCTATGATACATTATGTCACTTGTGCTAATTTTTCTACTTCTCTACAAAATTTTCCAGCAGCTATTACCAAGGGAGTTGAGCCATAATTCTATCATGATGTCGTTTAAAATCCTCTTTAGTGCATGAAAATCTTAGAAAAGATTGCAGCGCTGGAAAAAAAAGAAATATGGTAAGCAGTAGCTCTCCCTCTAGGAAAGAGGCCCATCAGTTGCAAATGGGTATACCAAGTCAAATATAACTTCGATGGGTCTATTCAGTGCTATAAGCTGGTTAGTTATTCGAGGAGATCATCAAGTTGAGGGCTCTCACTTCAACGAAACCTTCACACCAGTAGCTAAAATGACTAGCATGCGTTGTTTTCTAGTAATTGCAGTTGTAAAGGGATGAGATTTACACCAAATCAATATAAAAAATGCTTTCCTACATGGTGATTTAGACAAAGATGTATACATGATGATGCCTCTAGGTTTTACATCAAGTGACCCTAAAAAGGTATGCAAACTGACACATCTCTTCACAGACTGAAGCAAGCTACCAGATAGTAGTTAGCAAAACTCTGCTCCAAACTCTATGAGTATGGTTTTGTATGTTCATATGTAGACTACTCTTTGTTCATCTACAGATAGAGCGAAGTGGTTATGGCACTTTTGGTACATGCCGATGATATCATCCTAGTAGGAAACAATGTTGAAGCATGCAAGGACTTCAAGCATTATTTAAACACGTGCTTCATAATTGAGGATCCTAGATCACTTAAGTATTTTCTGGGCATTGAAGTAGTATGTGGTCCACAGGGCATGGTTTTGAGTCAGCACAAGTATGCATTGGAAATAATTGATGAATGTTGCCTTTTAGGAGCTAAGTTAACTGATTTTCCTATTGAAGAGAATCATAACTTAGCTCAAGCAATGGGAGGTCTTCTGCATGATGCGTTTAGATATCACAGACAGGTTGGGCAATTAATTTATCTCACTATTACTCGACCTGACATAGTTTATGTGGTTCACATACTATCTCAGTTCATGCAGGCTCCTAGGAGGAACACATGGAAGCTACTCATAAGGTATTGCGCTACCTCAGGGGCAGCACTGGTTTTGGCATTCTTCTCCTGGCACATAGTGACTTATAGCTTTATGGTTTTTGTGACTTCGGTTAGGGCTCATGCCTGCTTTCCAGGTGAGATAATTGATAAGATACTTTATGAGACTTGGGGGCTCAACCATCTTTTGGAAAATCAAAAAGTGAACGACTGTTTTTAGATCCTCAACAGAAGCAGAATACATATTCATGGCAGTTGCCACAGTGAGTTAGAATGGCTTTGAACATTTTTGGCTTCACTTGGAATCTTTCTGAATCACCCCATTAAGCTCTTTTGTGATAGTTAGGCTGCACAGCACATTGCCAAGAATCTTGTGTTTCATGAGAGAACCAAGCACATCGAAGTTGATTGTCATTTTATGAGTGAGAAGCTTGAACCTGGCATTCTTACTGTATCCCATGTTTGCTCCAAAGAACAACCAGCAGAGATTTTTACCAAGGAACTTAGGAAGAAACAACTTCAATATTTGAAGAGCAAGTTGGGCTTAACAGATTTGCGTGCTCTAACTTAAGGTAGGATATTGGGATAATTAAATATTATTTATAATAATATTTTCTTTGTTTACTCTCCTTGTTTATTTTGGAGGCTTGCCCAGCAAGTTAAAGCTAGGGTTTTCTTATTTTCTTATCCTTCCCATGTATAAAGGGGGTTATAAAGCACCATGAATAGAATAATAAAAAGAGACGTAAAAATTTCAGCCCTTAATACTCCAAAAATTCTCTACGAATTGTTACAATTCTTTACATCTCTAAAAATAAAAGGGCCTTTATAGCTAGTAGGAACATTAGTGACACTGTTTTGATTAGCTAAGATCTAATTCAAATGTATAGAAGGAAACATGCTTCACCTAGATGTTTACCAAAGATGAACTTATAGAAAGCATATGACTTTATCTCTTGGAAACACAAAAAAAACATTAAGAGGGCTTTTTAGTTCCCTCCTAAGTTTGTAAATTTGGTTTGTGTCACTGCTGTAAGTTTTTGCATTGTTCTAGTTAGACAAGTGTTTGGCATCTTTAACCGGGCAAAAAGGGTTAAACAAGAGGTATGTACTATCCCTATAACTCTTTATGTTTGTGATGGAATACTTAACTAGAACATTAGCTCTGCAAACACAGAAATGGAATTCAAGCTTCATCTTTTATTTAGAAAACTGAAGTTGGTAAGTCTCTACTTTGCATATGACATATTGATGTTTTGTACAGGTAATAAGGATTCTATTAACTTATTTATGAGGGGCTTTTAGCATTTTTCAGATGTCACAAATAATCAAATAAAGTCCAAAGTATACATTAATGGAGTTAGAGTAGATGTGCAGAAGTTTATGCTTTATAGGGCAGGATTTACCCTTGGAGACTTTCCAATAAAATTATCTTGGCATGCCTTATCCTTTACAAAATAGAGTATCATTGATTGTCATCAGTTAGTGGAAAAGATTGTAGGCATGCTCCAGATGTTAGCAGCAAGACATCGTCCCTATGTTACAAAGTAGTTCAATTCTATCTTATTGGCCTTTCATGCTTTAATCCCTCAGGCTACAATCAAACATATTGAACAATTACATAGGAGATCCCTTAAGGGTGATGTAGATAAGAAGCATTTCTTTAGTGGCATGGTCTAAGGTATGCAAACTCAAGAAAGCGGATGGTCTAAGCATTAGATGATGTAAAAATGGAATTTACTACTATGAATAGGTTGACTTGGGTTAGTATTATCAAATTATAAGATTTTTGGGACTATCAACCACCTAGTGGAGTTTATTAGTGTTGGAATATAGTGCACAAAGTTAAAGAAAGATTCAGAGAAGCCCATAGAGGTGAGGTTAGACATTTATATAACATGGTATATATACAATCAGATCTAGGTATAGCCTGTTCATGGCAAGCAAGCCACCTTCAAGTATTGCAAGCACATATGGTCTCCAGCTTCCATTCATAGTGTAGGTGTATTGTTTGATTGCTATTACAAGGCAGGCTATTAATAAGAAATAGACTGAGTCATTTTGGAATCCATATTAGTGATTTGAATTGCACTCTATGCATGGTGTGATTGAGACTATTCGGCGAGTAATTTTTTTCAATTTCAACTAGTAAGCAATTGGTGAATGTTGTATGTAGTTAACAATTGACCAATTAATTTGCTAAAGTAAAAAAACCAAGAATTAATTTAATGGATTGACTTAATCACTATTCAAACATACTAAGTACTTGAAAAAAAGAGAGAGATCTTATTTCTTGGACAACAAGACATTATATCTTTCATTCATTAATTCTCAACACAGTCTCATTTTTACATGAAAGGGAGGGAGTAATTATACCCAATAAAAATGAGCTACTATAATATGTGGGAAATGCATAAATGGGGTGGCAATAAATATCCATAGGAATGGAAATAAACAATCTAGAGATATTACAAACCCCAATGCGCTTGAATTTAGGCAGCATACTTCTTCACTTTCTAGAGCCTTCTAGAATAATACACTTGTCAATTGAGAGCATCACCACTTGGAGACTCTTCTTTGGATAGCGTAATCCTTCACTTTCTAGAGCCTTCTGGAATAATACACTTGTCAATTGATAGCATCACCACTTTGAGACTCTTCTTTGTTATGTTGCTATTCCATCATGTGAGATAATTAGGTTTGGACAACTATAATTCTTCTCTATAGGCACAATTTCAAACTTGTCATTTGCTGGAATTCTCTGAATACTTCCGTAACTCTGAGGCCATTTCTCTTTTCATAACTTTTGGTGCTATAAAGAATGTATTCTTAGAAAATTGACTCAATGATATTTCGAACACTATCCATTATGCGATTTTTGGATAAAGACAAGTGCCTTAAATAACGAAGGATAGTCAAAGCTGAAAACTAATATTTTTGAGCAATTTCAATAGTCTCCAAAAATTGGCATAAATCATTATCAAAAAGTGACCTTAAGCTTTCTAGTGACACATTTTCTATAATTTTTAGATGAGAATAATACCACTGAACACTGTAGACAAACTAGTAAAATCTAATTTTGGGATCATTTTGGGTAAAGTAGGGTAATTATGAACTAAACTTTCTTATTTGGTACAATCACTTGAAAACCCAACTATGACCTTGAGGCTTATGCGTCACACACACTCTCTCTCTTTTCTCACAACCCGAATAAGCAGTTACTTCTTCCCAAGTTCAATCACATCGAAAGTCACGCCCATGTTCTTGGAAAAAAATAAAGATGGTAAATTTGACAGGTTCATCAATTTGTGCTCCACACTGAATTCAGATAGGTTTCACGTATAATAGCATCTCTTCGCCTGAAGATGGTCATTGCTAGAATACGAGATCAATTAACATGAAAACAACTATTACTAGTGATCTTTTTGCTAATCGTAAGGATCATTCTAAGTACTTCTACTTGGCTTTTGATGATGGGTACAAAGAGTCGGAGATATTAAAAGAGCACACAAAAATTCATCACCAATTAAAGAAATAGTTTTGTATGCCCGTCTTTATACCTTTAAATTGCTTGCAGAACCAAGAGTTGATTAATCCAAGCTTTTTAATCACCAATTTAACACACAACAAATCTCACAAATGCTTTTGATGAGGCTCAGCATCATTGTGGCAGGGGATTTGCCCATATAACATCATCAATTAATGTGTTCAATTAAAATCTTAATATCAAGGGCCACCATTGATTAAGTACATGTTGAATTGTTGATTGAATTCAAGATTGAAGTGAGATCAGATGCTTTAGAAGGCCAAAAAGACTGAATTGACTCATAAATTGCTCAATTATCGCCAAAGAGGAAAAAAGATTCAGAGGCATTAGATAAAAGCTTAGCGCATGACAATTCATGTATATTAATAAGGAAAGATAAATTATTTGAGATCAAATATAATAGTATATATGTACTTGTTTACTATATGGGCCTAGAAACTAGAGTCCTTATAACCCTAATTTGGACTATTAATACACAACCAGCTACCTCTATTTGAGGTAGGGAGCCTTATAATCTTACATGGTATCAGAGCACACCAATCTCCTAAAAAAAAAAAAAAAAAAAAACCCTAAAACCCTAGTTGTCCTACTCTTCTTCCTTCACATGGTTCTCATGGCCCAACTGTAAACCTTGTTATTGATAGTCATGGCCAAGATTCCTCATCCTTCATGTTTTAGAATATCTTTCACCATACTTGAATCCTCAACCCCAAAACATACACCTTTTTCATCGTCTGTTTTTGTGGCCAAGGCTACCTTCACTGTGTTGTCAACAATCTTTTAGGCCACTATGGCCATGCCTCTCAGTTCTTGGGTTAATATGCCAATGCCATCTCCTGATCATCCCTCTTTCATGGCTACCCCAATCAGTGTTGTTGTCTCCATGCCGACACCTAATGCAATTCCCAAGTCAGGTCATACACAACCCAATTATCCTTGTTTACTTCAATAATTATTTTTCGCATATTGGTAATTCTTATCCTGCACTACCCCTCTATGATGCTAGTGGGGTTCGACATTGGTCGTCATCTTCTATGCTATGGTCTCCTTAAGGTTATTCTTAGTTTGAAGTGGGCTATTCTATTATGCCAACTGTGTCTTCATTTACTGCTGACTCGGGTACTCTACCATCCCTTTTCTCCCAGTTTCCATCCACTTCTTTTTTTGGGGCCACCCTCCTCGCCCTCAATGTTACTAATTTGGTCATGATATGACTAACATCTCCCAAGGAATTCTTAACTAGGCACATGTAGTTTACTATGTTGTTAGTTTGCCATGGGATTTTTTGTTTTGTTGATGGGTCTTTTTTGCCCCCAGTGTCTATGATTACTTTAGCATTGAGTGAGTCACTTCCTAATTCCTACTTTCATGAGTGGTTGCTTGCTGATCAAGAATACAATTTTGGATATTTGCTACTTTGTCCCCTAATATTTTTAATTCACATATGTGATTGCCTCACTTCCTTTCATCTTTGGGAATGACCTAATTAGCATTTCATGCACTCTATATGGCCCGTGCACTTCAATTAAAATGTAGGCTGACCAATATTAGAAAGTCCAATTCATAATCCATGGATGCTTATTTATATGAGATTAAGACAATTATCGATTGTCTCATTGATGTTAATATTCCTATTCCATCCTTTGATTTGGTCCACTACACACTTTTGGGTCTTGGACGGGAGTATGAGACCTTGGTCACCACTCTTACTCATGTACTAATGCATTTAGCATTTGATGACCTGCACCCATGTCTAAGGCCTTCAAAGACGTTAACGAGCCTTCGCTTCCCCATCCTATGCTTGCTATTTCCACTAGTGGTTTGGGTTCTTCATCTGAGGGTGCATCATCAAAACATTCAAATCAAGGTAATCATAATAATCATGGGTGCGGTAATTAGAGGAACAATATTCAGCAGAATAACAATAATAATAGAAATGGAGGGGATGGTCATGAAAGGAATAATAACAACCAGAATTCAGCCACATCACAAAATTTTCAGTCTTCTAACTCATCTTTAGGTGTGGCTGCAGGTATGTTCATTGGTAAATTAGTCTTTCATGCGTTGTTACTTGTCCAACCTACTCTAGCTGTTTGTCTGTAGGTGATCCATCTCAGTCAGGCATCTTGAGTTTGAACCTTGCTAGCATTATTTGTCAACTTTGTTTTCAATCTAGTCATTCTGCTCCTCAGTGTCCCATTTATACGCTTTTGTAGGTGCTAGCATTAATAATCTTATCCCTTCCTTTATTGCAATGTCTCTTGGTGATGGTTAAGAGACCTGGTATCCAAACACTGGGGCTAGTGCTCATATGCCTCCATTTGATGGTAGTTTAGTTTCTAAGTATCCTTACAATAGTTCCACTAAAATTATAGTTGAGAATGGTACTGCGCTTCCTATAAAACAAACTGGCAATTGCTTTATTCCTACTACTTCATGACTTTTGCACTTAAAATCTATTTTTCATGTTCATCATTTAAAGCATAATTTAATTTCTATTAAGCACTTGTGTTGTGATAAAAAGTAATAAGTTATTTTTGATTATTCTTCTATTTCTATTTAGGACAAAACCTCTAGGACTGTTCTACTTCGGGTTGCAAGTATTGGAGACCTTTATCTCATTCATCTACTGTCATCTCCTCCCACTTCTATGCTCAACTATCCATCAGCCTATAGAAGTGTGGCATCGTCGGTTAGGACATTCTAGTTCTAGGGTTATGGCCACATTAAGCTATAATAAGTTTATTGTGCCTACTTCTAAACTATTAAGGATTGTGTTTCATATTGTTTGGGTCAGTCTACTTCGTTATCCATTCAAGACATTGAACATTTTATTAATACATCATTGTGCTTTAGTTCATAGTGATATAGGCAATCTCCAGTTTATTCCACTTATGGACATAAATATTATATTGTATTTGTGGATGATTTTTCAAGATATACATGGCTTTATCCTATGAAATATATGTTTGATGCCTTTACTAATTTTTCATGCTCTTCGTACTATGGTTC
>JAKOGI010002417.1:107500-111261 GCA_029747015.1 Carnegiea gigantea
ATTATTAATAGTCAGATTATCACCTTAGTGTTGTCGCTTTGTCAGTTTATTAGTCTTGAATCATGTTTTGAAGTTTAAAAATACTAATTGGGCGAATTAAGGTATTAGACAAGCATGTTGGTTTCTTTGTAGGAGTTATCGCTAAATCAGTACAACTGCGTAAATTTCTATATTGGGTTATTGTTGAGAATGTTATGCATATATATGATGGTTTTATGAATTATTGGTTGTCCCTGGACCCTGTGTAAACGCGGGCTGCTTGTGCACCGGGCTGCTCTTTTTTTTTTTTAATGAATTATTGGTTGTACATGTCAATATTGAACCGAGCTTGATAGTTGGATGGTTTGAGGTGGAACTATTGAGTGGTTTTAGGTTCTTGTGGTTGGTGCTGTGTAAGGAGGGAGATAGGATTGTGAATTACCGCAATCGTGTGGATTGCGAGGCCCTGTGTGGCTTAATGAGTTGTGATATGAAGTGTATGAATGTGCTATGTGTGAACCCTTTTTCCCCGATATGCTATGTGACATTATGTGATTGATTCTTGAAAATTTAGACGCCTTTAAAAAGAAAAGGTCATTTAGAAAGTTGGTTTACACATTTGAAAATACTTTTATGTTTGTCAGTTGTTTATTCGCGTGTTAAGACATCTAAAGTGTAAAAAGGTCCTAAACCGTTGAACTGCTCAGTTAGTAACTCGACTGAATAGTGGATAGGTTTAGGAAGTTCAAAAGCAAACTAAAAGTGAGTTCAAAAAAGTTTTTAAGGCATTGATTTGGGTATGATCCCTCCTCGTGTTTAAAGGAATTTAAACGACCCGAGAAAGAGCACCTTAAGGTGCTAATTATGAAGTTTAGCTTATTTGCATGTTATTTGCTTACTTAAGTTTCTATTGAGTTTCGATTGAAGAGCTAGTAAGTCCATAATGTCTTTAAGAAGCATTTGTATTGAAAATATATAAAGAAACCTTGATTCAATTAAAAAAAGCTAAATGCCTAAAGTTTTGAATAATAATGAGCTTGGAAGCGATCAAAGGTTTTGATTTACTTAAGCATCACTCTTCGAGTTTAAAAGGGAATTTCAAACGAACCTAGATTAGACATTGGAATAAGTTTATTACCTTAAATTACTATGGGCTTTGATTACAAATCTAGTTACACTTATTGCTAATTAAGTACTTAAGTCTCAAATGAGTTTTGATTTCAAATGTAATTCGAATTAAGCCTAAGCTAAGCACTTTATGTTTCAAACGAGTTTCAATTTACGAGTTATCAACTTATTGTGTTTATAAGAAGTTCTTAAGTAGAAACGAAGTCGATTTACGAACTAGCAAATGTTTTGCATCTATACGAAGCTTTTAAGTTAAAAACAAAGTCATTTTATGATTTAGCAAACCTAATACATTCATACGAAGCTTTCAAATTAGAAACGAAGTCGTTTTACGATTTAGCAACCTTAATACATTTGTACAAAGCTTCTAAGTTTAAAACGAAGTCGTTTTACGATTTAGCAAACTTATACGTTTATACGAAGCTTTTAAGTGGAAAAGGAAGTTGTTTTATGAATTGGTAAACGTATTACGTTTATAAGAAACTTTTAAATTAAAAGTAAAGTCGTTTTACGTATTAACCAAGCTTATTACGTTTATAAGAACTTTTAAGTTTAAAGCGAAGTCGGTTTATGTATTTACAAGCTTATTACATTTTTAAGAAGTTTTAAGTTTAAAAGGGTGTCGATTTTCGTGTTGATAAACTTATTATGTCTATAAGAAGCTTTTAAGTTATTTACGAAGTTGGTTTACGTGTTAGCAAACTTACTTTTAAGCCATTTATGAAGTCAATTTACGAGATAGCAAACTTATTCCGCTTATAAGAAGTTTTTAAGCCAAAAACCAATGAACTATAAACATTTCAAAAGGTTATGGTCGTTTTGTTTAAAAGTAAGATTTCAGCAAAGTAAGCAACTAAAGAAGAGAAATGAAATGCATTTTTAAAGACTAAGAAAGTGCTAGGCAATTGGCCAGAGGATAGAAACTGGACTCAAGATATGAATTATCTTGGTGAGCTGTTCCTGAAAACTGGACGCAAAGATAGCGTGAGCTGTTTTCCCCTAAAGAAATGTTAGGAACTGGACTCAAGATATGAATTATCTTGGTGTGAGCTGTTCCTGGGAACTGGACTCAAGATATAGATAATGTTGGTGTGAGCTGTTCTCCATATAAGTTATGATGTGTGACATGTAAGAAAATCTTAAGGGGGACTAGACTCAGGATATGGTTATCCTGGTGTGAGCTGTTGCCCAACAGAGGACAGTATCGAGGTTAGATTTGCTCTGCTAAGACGTATTTTGGCCAAAAGTTAAGTACGTACACCCCAGAGATAACGTAGATCAAGAGTGACGATCTCACTTAAGGGCGGTGTTGACCTCCCTAACCAGCACAATAAGATGCTTTTATGTTGTAAGTAAGTTCCTGATAAAAAGGAGATTTGGCTTTTGCCATTCTAAGCAGTTCAGGAAAGAAAAGAAGTTCTTTTAAAGTAACACGAGCCTCAAGAGGCTAAGCAAAGCATTTTTAAGAAAAGAAGAAAGCTTTCTAATGTACATAACCTGTATGTATTTTATGAATGTGTTCTAAATATGGTTTGAATGAAATTCCAAATGAAGTATAGTTACATCTTAGAAATACATCGTACATTCAAGCTTTTTAATGTACATATTCTATGAAAGAATATTTCTTGCCAAGTCTTTCTTACCAGTTTAGATGTTTTGAGTACTTTTAGAAAGAATTATAAGCTTTAAAGGAGTTTATGTGGATTATAAACCATTCTTGGTATTTATCGAGAGTCATTATGTTTTCAAAACTGAGTTTGAAGGCCTTTGTATCCAGTCCTTATTGCATACTTGTTTATGTGCCTGAATGCCTGCTAGTAGGGAAGTTTGGTCATTAAGGGCCTAGAATGGAGTTGAGTGCTTGGAATGATGTTTAAGGAGGGTGATCTTTCCTTGGGAACTATGATTGCCTAATATGATATTAAAGTAAGAATGCGTGATATGTGCCTATTATTAGTATTATTGCCTATAACTGTTTTAGGTTTTAAGGAGTAGGGGAATTCCCACTGAGTGTGTGGTTGCTTACGCCATTACTCTTCCCCCTTTTTCCCCAAGCTTCTGTTATGACAGGTGGAAGTCAAGCTACTTACGCTGAGCTGGAAATTACCCCCGCTGGAAAAAGAGTTATGTGTGCCATATATAAGTAGGTTTATGTGTTTAACGATGTAATGTAATGCATTCCTAGTTTGTAAATGTTGTAAACTAAGTTTCTAGCTCATATAATGCTTATTGTTTATGAGTTGCTCTGTATGGCCATGTGAGCCAACCATCTGATTGGTTAGAAGTCTTTAGTTGAAATTAGTTGTGTTTTGGGATGTAAACTCTAGTACTCCGGTTATGTAACCGTTGAGTTGTATATCTGATTTTCTTCTCTATTAATGAACCTTACGGTTGGTGCACTCCGAGCGAGTGCCCGCAGAGCTGTGGACTCCGGCGTGCAGCCGTTGAGCTTCTTTTAAATGTTTTACGCTTCTGTTGATTTGCAGGCGTTTAACGTAAGGCCTTTAGCCTGGAAACGATCAGTTTTTAGGGGAAGCTCTGTCCGTTTCGCCCCAGAAATTAGGTAGAAAGAAAGAAAACGTAACGCTTCCACCTTTAGGGGTTGGGGGTGTTACATACATACATACATACATACATACATACATACATATATA
>JAKOGI010002418.1:0-110000 GCA_029747015.1 Carnegiea gigantea
ATGCATACATATATATATATATATATATATTTGTATATATACATGTGTGTGTGTGTTTATATATAGATATATATGTGTGTGTGTGTGTGTGTGTGTGTGTATGTATGTATGTATGTGTTTTGGTTAGACTCTCTGAGAAGAAGAAGCTACACCCTATTCGATGACATCTTGTCGTTCAACACGATCCACAAGACCAATGGTTATTAAATGATGTTTGTGCCCTTCACTGGTTTAAATCACCATAGGTAGCTAATTTGCTTTGGGGCTGGTTTATTCAATAACTTCCTGGTTGCTATAAGGAGCCACAGGTAGAAAATTATAATCACGGACTAGGATCCAACGATCAGATATGCAATAACAGATGTATTTGATATGTCGATCCATTGATTCTGCATGTGGCTGTAAGGCCCGCATATTTTATTTTCTGTTAAGCTATTCGTAACGCCTTTTTACATTATAAAATCTTATTTTATTTAACGATACGAGTTAAATTATTATCGACGTGCCTATGTGAGCGATGATTTTATTGAAAAGAATACTATTGTCATTATTAAAATTATTAGTATTATCATTATTGGTTTGAAAACCTTTCAATGATTTTTAATAAGTATTATTAATGGTTATTAACGAGTACTAAATCAAGTAGGAACCCAAATACGATTAGATTATCAACCTTAGAATTCATTTCGTTAGTCTTTAAATCGAACCTTGCTATTTTTGGGAACAATTAATCGATGAAATGTCGTGTTATCAATTTTGGGCTTAGAGTTCGGGTTACGAATTAGACTAGCAGTATCAAATATGAAACAGCTTGGGACCCAAAAAAAAAAAAGAGAGGGAGAGGGGGAGCACTTTAGTTATTATGCATGACCCCCTTTTCTCCTTCTCCCCTGTCGCTACCCCCCGACATTCCTCTTTCTCTCTTTCCTCTCTGCTCTGTTTCATCTTCTTCCTCCTCCTCTCTACCAAGCACGTGGCTTTCATGCTCCAAAACCCAGAGAATTTTCGCCACTCCAACCTGCAAAACGCCTCCATTCGATCACCCCCACAAGCTGGTAAGTGTTTAGTGCAAATTTAGGCTGGAATCGGAACACATGCCCACATTTATGGAGGATTTTAGGCGACGAATTGGGGCATGAACACATGCCTAGGTATGACCATGCAATTTAGCTCCTAGTTATTTCAATCTTCTATAAATTGAGTAAAAATTTGCAACTACAAACACCCAATTCAGTCTCAAGTCAGTAAGTGAAATTTGGGTTTGTTTTAGGGTTCGAATTATGTGAGTTTGGGCATGAATTAGGCACGATTGGGGTCTGTTCGTGCGTTGGTGAGCGAGAGCCAAAGAATTTGGAGTTGTTCGAGTTCTAAAGTCAAGTTAGTCAGCCCTTCGAATGAACCGTTAGCTCAGAATCGAGATGGGGATTTCTTTACTCCTAATTACCATTATTTTCAATGAATTTAACTAAGTTTAGTTAGTGCATGTTAATATCGAGTTTCGAAATCAGTTTGGGTTAATTAGAATCAAGGTTGAGAAATCATAAACAAATTATTGAATTTGGGATATTCGCATGTTGAGTTTTAACTGGTCCATTTGGAGATTGTAGAAAAGTGCAAAATATTAATTTATTATATCTAAAGTTCATTTTGAAGCTTAAGGATGCTAATTAAAGTAATTGTGGAATGAAATGAACTATGTCTAAAGGTTTTGGTTAAATCAGTTTGGGCATGTTAATGGTTTATTCGTAGTAATTACAATGAAATACTATGCCTATGGATATTGGTTTGCGAACTAGAAAGTAAATATTGCTTTGAAGTTTCTATTTGCATCAGTTTAGTACGTTAAATTTTAAGTTGGCTATTAAGTATGAATGTTACACCCATATGCGATCGTTTTCTATATTGTTGGTTTGTACATGTCAATATTGAACCAACCTTGGCAGTTGTATGGTTTGAGATGGAACTAATGAAAAATTTGAGGTTCTTGTGGTCGGTGTTGTGTGAGGAGGGAGTATGTGTTGTGAATTGCCGCAATCGTATGGATTGCGAGGCCATGTGTGGCTTATTAGTAAATTCTGCCGAGTTGTTCTATGAACTGTATGAATGTGCTAGTTGTGAACCCCTTTTTCCCTCAAAGTGATACGTGACATTAAGTGGTTAATTTTTGAAATTTAGACATCTTTAAGAAGGATTATTAAACACTTCTTTTCATGATTTCGAATGCTTCTAAGTACTTCCAATTCCCTGTCAGTTATGAAGATGATTGTGGTCCAAAATAATCCTAAATCGTCGAACTACTCAGGGAGTGACTCAACTGAATAGTCGATATATTTAGGAAGTTTAAAAGCGAACTAAAAGTGAGTTCGAAAATGTTTTAAGGCATTGGTTTGTATATAACTTCTCCTTATGTTCAAGAAGGATTTAAACAATCTGAAAGCGGGCGTCTTAAATTATTGATTATGAAATTTAGCTTGACTTGTGTGCTAGCTGCTTATTTGAGTTTCGATCGAGTTTCGAGTTACGAGCTAGTAAAATCATTACGATTTTAAGAAGCGTTTATCTTGAAAAATTATGAAGAAACCTTGTTTGAATCATAAGTGAGCCAAGTATTCTAAGTTTTGAACAGTAGTAAGTTGAGAATGATTTAAAGTCTTAATTTGCTTAAGCACCCTTCTTCGAGTATAAGAAGAATTTCAAATGAACTAAATTTGGGCAGCTGAATGAGTTTATTAAGAAACTTAGTTTGGGTTATATGCTACTTTGAATGAGTTTATTACTTTAAGTTTCAATAAGTTTCAATTAAGAATCTAGTTTGATTATTACCTTTTGTTTCAATAAGCTTCAATTATGAATTTAGTTTGAATTTAAACACTAACTAAGTACCTTAAGGTCCAACTGAGTTTCGATTTATGACTTAGCAAACTTATTACGTTTATAAGAAGCTTTTAAGTTAAAAACGAAGTCGATTTACGTGTTAGCAAGCTTATTACTTTTATCAGAAGCTGTTGAGCTAAAAACTAAGTCGATTTACGTGTCAACAAACTTATTACGTTTATATGAAGCTTTCAAGTTAAAAACGAAGTCTATTTACGTGTTAGCAAGTTTATTATGTTTATAAGAAGCTTTTAAGTTAAAAATGAAGTCGATTTACGTGGTACCAAGCTTATTACATTTATAAGAAGCTTTGAAGTTAAAAATGAAGTTGATTCATGTGTTACTAAACTTATTACGTTTATAAGAAGCTTTTGAGTTAAAAACGAAGTCGATTTACATGTTAACAAACTTATTACGTTTATAAGAAGCTTTCAAGTTAAAAACGAAGTCGATTTACGTGTTAACAAATCTATTACGTTTATAAGAAACTTTGAAGTTAAAAATGAAGTCGATTTAGTTAGCAAACTTGTTACGTTTATAAGAAGTTTTTGAGTTAAAAACGAAGTCGATTTATGTGTTAGCAAACTTATTACGTTTATGAGAAGCTTTCAAGTTAAAAACGAAGTCAATTTATGTGTTAGCAAATATGTTATGTTTATAGGAAGCTTTTGAGTTAAAAACGAAGTCTATTTACGTGTTAACAAACTTATTTCGTTTATAAGAATCTTTTAAGTTAAAACGAAGACTTCGTTTACGAGTTAGCAATCTTATTTCATTTATAAGAAGTTTTCAAGCTAAAAACGAGGGAACTATAAACATTTCAAAAATTTATGTCGTTTTGTTAAAAGTAAGATTTCAGCAAAGTAATCAACTGAGGAAGAGAAATGAAATGCGATTTTAAATGCTAAGGAAGTGCTAGGCAAGTGGCCAGACCTTGAAGGTGGGAATTGGAAGCAAAGATGGCGTGAGTTGTTTCCTTCAAAGGTAATATTGGGAGCTCGATGCAAAGATGGCGTGAGCTGTTCCCGGGAATTGGACTCAAGATATGATTATCTTGGTATGAGCTGTTCCCTGATGTGTGACGCATAAGAAAATCTTGAGGGGGACTGGACTTAACATATGATTATCTTGGTGTGAGCTGTTTCCCCACAGAGGACAATATCGAAGTTAAAATTGTTTTGCTAAGACGCGTTTTGGCCAAAAGTTAAGTACGTATACCCCGGGGATGACGTGAGTGACGATCTCATTTAGGGGCTGAGTGGATCTCCCCTAGCCAGCACAATAAGATGTTTTTATATTATCAGTAAGTTCCTAATAAATAGAAAATTAGCATTTTGCCATTTTAAGCCGTTTAGAAAGAAAGATTTCGAAGGGCCATTACGAGGCCATATTGAATAAGATTTAAAAAACTTATAAGGGTCATTAGAGGACCATTACGAAAGAAGTTCTTTTAAAGAATATGAGTCTCAAGAGGCTAAGTAAAGTGTTTTTAAGAAAAGAAAGAAGCTTTCAAATGTACGTATCCTACACATATTTTATGAACGTGTTTCGAAGTACAGTTTAAAATGAAATTTCAAATGAAGTATGGTTACATCCTAGTAATGCATCGAACTTTTAAACTTTTAAAGGTGTGTATCTTATGAAAGAATGTTTCTTGCCAAGTCTTCCTTACTAATTTCGATGTTTCACGAGCTTTTAGGAAGAATTATAAGCTTTAAAGAAGTTAGTGTAAGGGCCATGCTTTCATTCTATTGCTGACTAACTGTTTCAGTTGCTGAATTTACCAGTTGCGTTCGAATTATGGTTCGACTAAGATATTAAGTCGACTGTGTGAGTTTTTAACGATTAATTTCATTAAAAAGAACGATTATTTGATTAATGTTATTATTGACGTTACTTATTTATAAAATTATCGAATAAATGCTAAACCGAGTTTTTGAAATTGTTTTTCATTTTACTTGGTTGATTCCCAAAGTTTAAGCTGAAATGTTAGTTGTAGGTTGTTTCAACTCGAGTTTAGCCTAACCATCGACAAGTACGGGACCAGAATTTAGTTGAATGATGTTGGTTGAGGCCCAAAAAAAATAAAAAATAGAACAAAAAGGGGGGGGGGAGGTCGGTTCTCTGAGACCCGATGGACATCCGACACCCTCACTCTCTGTCTAACCCATTTGCTGCTCTCCCTCTCTCTTTCTGGGCCACCGGCACCGTCTGGCGTCTACCGCTGACCGCCACTTGTCGCCAGCGAGAGAAAGGGACCACCAGTCCCCCCAGCACGCATTCTTCACTGCCACAACCACCACACACTGCCATCCACTTCTCCTAGCCCAAAAACCACGCGTCTAACCCCCGAAAATCGCCACCCACGTGCCGGAATCCGGCAACCCACGACCCTCACTACCTCCTCTATAAAGTGGGAGTTGAATTCTGGCCAAAATCAGCTTAAATTGCCACTAAGTCAAAGCTAGGGTTTCGGGTTCTGGGTGTAGCCGAACCAGGGTCGAAGTTCAAGGGGATTTGGGCCATGAATTGCTGCCAATTAAGTGGGTTATTAAGCGATTTCAAGTAAGTGTTTCTCTCCTCCTAAGTTAATACTAATTTCGCAAACATTTTGGCGGAATCGATGTTGCATGTTAGACTAGCGTAGCCAAATTTGTTAGAATGTGCTGCCTGAGATTGGATTCTGAGATGAAACATACATGCTTAGCTTCGAAGTGGATCAATTTTGTTAGTTCATGCATGAGATTTAATTTCGAAGTGGTTTATATATGTTTAGCTTGAATTCGAATTAATTGATGTAGATTATGCCTGAAATATCAATTCGAAATGAATTATGTATGCTTAGCTTCGATTCGAATCAATTTAGGTGAATTATGCATGAAACGTTAATTCAAAACGATTTATATATGTTTAGCTTCGATTCGAATCAATTTGGGTGAATTATGCATGAAATGTTAATTCAAAACGAATTATATACATTTAGCGTCGATTCGAATCAATTTAGGTGAATTATGCTTGAAACGTTAATTCGAAGTGGTTTACATATGTTTAGCTTCTATTCGAATCAATTGACGTAAATTATATCTGAAATGTTAATTTAAAGTGGTTTATATATGTTTAGCTTCAATTCGAATTAATTGACGTAGATTATGCCTGAAATATCAATTCGAAATGAATTATGTATGCTTAGCTTCGATTCGAATCAATATATGTAAATTATGCCTGAAATATTAATTCGAAATGAATTGTGTATGCTTAGCTTCGATTCGAATTAATATATGTTTAGCATCGAAATGAATCAATAAAAGTTTAGGTGAGGTTCGAACTTAACAACATAATTCAAACTCAAAGCTTTAAGTCTAATCATGCCTAGAAACTAGCTTCGAACTGAGTCGTACGTGTGTAAAATCAATGCATATGAATGTTTAGTCGCTCTATGACCATTTGTGAACTTCGAATTGCATCGTACGAGTTTAAAATCGACATATATAAATGTTTAGCCACTCTATGGTCACTTATGCGCTTTACTACCCCATAACGGCTCGCTAACTCTGAAATAAATAATAAATGTTTAAAACCCAATCGTGTTTGGCTTGCTAGATAAAGTGCTATGGTTTATACATGAATATGATGGTACGTATGTGTTCGTATGCTTGTATGCTTAGCTACCCCGTAATGGCCTGCTAATTGTTAAATGAGATGTTATGGTTTATATGTAAATATAATGATGCGTCTGCGTTCGTATGCTTGCTATAACCCACCGCTGAGTGGTGATGCTTACCAGGTGAGTACCTAAACCCAATCTCCTTTTAACCTAGCTTGAGAATATGATATGATTAGTAAAATATAAAATCGAGATGGTAGTTGGATGGTTTGAGGAAGAACTATAAGTAGTTCGAGGTCCTTGTGGTACGGTGCTTGTGAGGAGGGAGTTTAGGTTGTGAATTGACCGCAATTGTGTAGATTGCGAGGTCATGTGTGGGTCATTGTGTTGAAATGATTACGAAGTGTTTAAATGTGATATGTGTATCCCCTTTCCCTTGTATGTTTAAGATGTAACATGTGTATGTAAAGGTGATGTTTTGGCAAAGGACTTTTCACGTGTTTTAAATGAATAATAGCCATGTTTAGTAGCGAGCAATGGCCTACTTTAGCTACTCAAACAATGTTTGGGAGGAATCCCTAAAACGTTTAGAAATGGTGTGAGTTACATGTTAAACGATTTTACCAAAAGACACAACAAAATTATTAGCCGTTATGGCCCATACGCTTTAAAGTGGCTAAGCTAATGTGCTTCGGACAATATGAAATGAACGATGTTAACCTAGGGGAAGGTCCGAAATCCTAGAGGCCCTGATGAGGGTTAATGTAATGGTCCGATATATTAGATGTAGCCATCCCGAGAGTAAGACCTTATGTGTGAGCGATAGGTCTCACTATGGGGTTGAGAATAGATTTCACCCAATCGGCACCTGAATGATCTTATGCCAGAAGTATTTTCATACTAAGTTAAGAAAAGCAATTAGCCTTTGCCATTTTTAAACGATTAAAAAGGAAAGGAAGTTCTTTTAAGGGCCCAAAAGGCTATATGGAATGATGTATGAAAAGTTTATAGAGATCGTTACACGAATAATACGAAATGAAACTTGCTTTGAAGGTTAAGAAAACGTTTTCAATGAAAGAAAGAAAGCTTTCAATGAATGAGTAATAAGATGACCGTCAAGCATGTTTGAATGTAGCCTTCCCTTCTTCATACCTTGAGTTTATTTGCTTAAACCTGCATGCGTCGGATGAGAAGGTTTCCAAAGTATTAAAGGTTCTATGAATGTATGTTTAACATGTGAATAGCCTAACGGGTCTAACACCTATGAATGGGAACGTAATTCTTAAATGATTGAATGAATGAAGGTTTGGCATGTGAATAGCCCATGTATATGCTATATATAGCTTAATATAATGATTGGTATTACAGAAATGCTTGATATGTGATTAATAAAAGTAGTATTGTCTGTAAAGGTTTTGTTTTAAGGAGTGGAGGAACACTCACTGAGCATGTGGTGGCTCACTCCATTTCCTTTCCCCTTTTTCCTCCCTAAGGTGGTGAATAAATGGAAGAACCTGTCTGCCTCCTAAAAATTCTAGTTACTCCTGCAGGTGTACCTATGATGCATTGTGTGAAGCTACCTGAAGCAATGTTTTGGCTAAGGAAGTGCATGAATTGGGCACGTAGAGGCTCTGGTTGTGTAAACTTACATAAATTTATTGTAAATAGTGTTGTAAAGGCCTAAGCCTCAACTGCGAGTGTGTGACACACTGGCAACTTCCAGTTTACTTTGAATTTTGGTTAAAATGTCACAGGTACCCTAAAGTTGTAATGAAATCATTGGAAATGTTGTAAATACAGACGGAACTCTGCCCGTTTCGTTCCAGAAATCCCCAACTTAATTAGAGTTAGGTAGATTCTTAAAGGAAATCAATAGAAGAAGAGCCTTAGAGGTCTCCCTCGGGGGATCCTGGCAGTGTAACATCCCTAATAGGTAGTGGGGGTGTTACAGTTAGCATGATTTATAAACTATTCTTGGAATATATCGAGAGTCACTATGTTTTTAAAAGTGTATTTGAAAGCATCATATTCGTTCCTTCTGCTACTTGATTACGTGCCTGAATGCTTATTAGAAAGGAAGATTGGTCATTAAGGGCCTAGGAATGAGTTGAGGGGCTAGCAATGAAGTATAAGGGTGGTAATCTTTCCTTGGGGCCTATGATTGCGTAATATGACAGTATTGTATAAATATGTGATATGTGATGATTATTGGTATTATTACCTGCAAATAGTTTTGGTTTTAAGGAGTAGGGGAATTCTTACTGACCATGTGGTTGCTCTTCCCTTTACTATTCCCTTTTCCAAGTTCAGTTTGAGCAAATATAAGAGATATTTTGAAGTTATTTTGATGTTGACCCATCAAAAGTCTTTTACCGGCTTTGCGAGTGTTCAATACCTACCACGTTGTAAATATTTAAGTCCATTGTTGTATGTGAAAGCATGTAGTTAGCTCTGTACCTGTATCTGTATTACTTTAGCCCTTGTGTTAGTTGTTTGATTATGAGTAATACCGAGTGAGTGGCCCGAGGGGTTGAATTTGGGTTGTTTTAGCACATGTTATACCTTATTACCAGCTTACAGGTACCCTTGGCTAAGCTAAGACCTTGAAATGTTGTTGAAACAGAAGAAACTCTTATAGTTTTATTTTAGAATGATTATCTAAATGCTAATCCAAACCCTCGGTCTTCAAGAGCCTTAGGGATTTCCTTTTAGGAAGTCCTGGTGGTGTGACCCCTCCTTGGGTTGGGGGCGTTACATTAGGTGGTATCAGAGCCATAGGTTTGCATTATGCATTTGGATAGCATAATAGGCATGTGTTATGTGAAATGCGTGACTTATGTGCTTATATGACCTGCCTTGCTTGGCATTACTTGTATTAACAAGTGTATAACTTATAATATGTATGTATATGCCGATTCTTCACTTACTATCACAGTAGTAGTGTAGGATGGTTTTCCACATCGTCGATCATGTTTATCTACCTTTTTGGTTAGCTACATGGAATGCGATTATATTCTGGCATGGAATGGAGGTGCACAGCTGAAGAGTGCCCAACGGAATCAGCGAAAGTACTTGGGCAGCAAGTTTTATAAGGAAGATGTCTTTGGATGGAAGATGGAAGGAAGTAACCTTCACCTTATGGCATTTAACCTTATGCAGGGAGGAGTGATCCCCTTATTCCTATCGAAAGTTTAGTAGAATTCGTACTACGAGCAGAGCACTATGTAGACCACTTGGGATTCACTTCATGCTGGAGAAATGCTGCTGCCATCCAACTTGTCCAAATCAGGCTCATCCAACCTACGGTGAGCCAATGGCTCCCCACCACTATGGCTGAGAGAAATCAATTAGAGTTGCCCCAAATGAGGTGTCTTTTCGCTGAAAGGTCTCAAGCAGAGCGCTATAAGTGAGTTGCCATAATGTGGGTACGCTGGATGGATGCCTATGGAATGTATTACCCTCGAGGATGACAAGCTACCATGCTCAGGATGAAAGAACTAGTAGATGAGACGCCCAACATAAAGTATACTCCCACTCCAGTATTACAAGAGCTCTTAGCCCCTAACCATGACCAATCTGAGGGTCCAGCTGAATCCATAGCTGATAACTTCTTCAGAAATGACACTTCAGATGAAGAATAGAGTAGGGTAGTGTGAATCAGGTTCACGAATGTATGTTGTATGCCAATAAGTTGAACGTAAGCCTTTTAGTTTAATTTCCTTTAATTATGAAGCACTAGAATGACAAGATCTCCGATGACTCCTAAGTCACATTATCAATGTTCAATGAAATAAATACAGTTGGTGTTTGCCAAGTGCTATGAATTCACTAGTTTGTTCAAGCATATACGTGCATTTCATTGAGTAAAATGTGATATGCATGTATAATTACGCGAAGGCTGAGCTGAGACTAAACTAGTAGTTATACATAACATCTTTCGCCCACTTACAAGTAATTTCATTAACCAAGAAAGCTTACCTCCATTATCCCTAGAACGATTGTGTGTTAAACCCTAATTAAAATTAGAACTAAGTAATCCTTTGTGTAATTATGTGACATATGCCTCCTCGACGAGAACTAATACCCGAACCCACTGCCATAGAGATGATATGTCAGTTTAATAAGCTTAAACCTCCCAAGTTTGAAGATGGAACTGATCCTATGGCATACGAGGAGTGACTTTGGAGAATGGAAAACTTATTTGAAATCATGGAATGCCCTGAGAGGTTCAAAGTGCATCTAGCCACGTATCAATTTGAAAAAGACTTTGAGTTCTGATGGAGGACAGTGAAACCTAGGGCAGGTGAACCTGTGTTGACCTGGAACCAACTGAAAACTTTATTGGATGCTCAATATTACCCTCAAGACGTAAGAAGAGTTACGGATCGGGAGTTCTTATGCTGGAAGCAAGGAGAAATGAGCGTAATAGAATATATGGCAAAGTTCAATGAGCTGAGCCGATTTGCACCAAATCAAGTGGCCACTGAAGAAATAAGGATGGACCACTTCGAACAGGGATTAAGAGGGGAAGTGAAGCAGATAATAGTAGAGTATACTTATGATACTTTTCAAGAAATGCACCAGAAGGCTGTGAAAATAGCCCGCATCATGAATGAAACTGAAATTGAGAATAGAGAAAAGGACCAAGTAAAGAAGAAATTTGGCCCTGAAGGATCCAATTCTTAGGGAAACAGAAACGTCAGGAGGTTTAAACATGAGATGAAACAGGACAAAGGAAAGCAAACTGCCTAATGGAAACCGACGAAAACATGTGACCAGTGTGAACGTCCACACCCTGGCCCATGCAGAAGCTTTACGATCCCATGTTTTGGATGTGGTGATATGGGTCACAAAGTCGACAATTGCCCAAAGGCTACATAGAATGTTCGGGGTAATATTCAGAGATCCGAAACAGGAATCAAGCTAACAGCACAACGAGATCGTGTAACCGTTGGTGTTCCCTTAGGGGACTGTAGGAGCAACCAAAAGCCACTAACTGACAGTTAGATGCTTAGCTAGAAGGAAAAGAGACTGGGGAACCTACTAACCCAATGTTAGGTATTCTTCTTGTTAACCAACTGTATGCCCCCATCCTGTCTGATTCTGGTCTACTCGGCCTTTGGTTATTCTTGATTTGCGAAGAAACTTGTTAGTAAGCCTTATGAGATGTACATACAACTATACTTGACCTCTTCCTTAGGAACTATCTATTATACCGATCTTACCTGTAGAGATTGTGTTGTTTTAGTACCAGGGAAAACCCTCCCTGATGATTTGGTACGACTAGAAATCCAAGAATGGGATGTTATTGTGGAGACGAAATTCTTTGAGGGGTAAGAGTGTAAGGCCCGCATACTTTATTTTCTGTTAAACTGTTCGTAATGCCTTTTACGTTATAAAATCTTATTTTATTTAACGATACGAGTTAAATTATTATCGACGTGCCTATGCGAGCGATGATTTTATTAAAAAGAATTATTGTCGTTATTAAAATTATTACTATTATCATTATTGGTTTGAAAATCTTTCAATGATTTTTAATAAGCGTTATTAACGGTTATTAATGAGTACCAAATCGAGTAGGAACCCGAATACGATTAGAGTGTCAACCTTAGAATTCGTTTCGTTAGTCCTTAAATCGAACCTTGATACTTTTAGGAATGAGTAATTCATGAAAGGTCATGTTATCGATTTTAGGTTTAGAGTTTGGATTATGAATTAAACTAGCGTTATCAAATATGAAACAACTTAGGACCAAAAAAAAAAAAAAACAGAGAGAGAGGGAGGGGCGTTTTAATGATTACGCGTGACCACCTTTTCTCCTTCTCCCCTGTCACGACCCCCTCCCCGACATGCCTCTTTCTCTCTCGCCTCTCTGCTCTGCTTCATCTTCTTCCTCCTCCTCTCCACCATACACGTGGCTTTCATGCTTCAAAGCCCAGAGAATATTCGCCACTCCAACCTGCAAAACTCCTCCATTCGACCACCCTCACAAGCTGGCAAGCATTTGATGCGAATTTGGGCTGGAATCGAAACACATGCACCACACTTATGAAGGATTTTGGGTGACAAATTGGGGCACGAACACATGCCCAGGTATGGCCATGCAATTTAGCTCCTAGTTGTTTCAATCTTCTATAAATTGGAGTAAAAATTCGCAATTACGAACACCCAATTCAATCTCAAGTCAGTAAGTATAATTTGGGTCTATTTTAGGGTTCGAATTTTGTGAGTTTGGGCATGAGTTAGGCACGATTGGGGTCTGCTCGTGCATGGGTGAGCGAGAGCTAAAGAATTTGGAGTTGTTCAAGCCCTAAAGTTAAGCCAGTCAGCCCTTCGAACGAACACCTAGCTGGGAATCGAGGTGAGAATATTTTTACTCCTAATTACTATTATTTTCAATGAATTTAACTAAATTTAGTTAGTGCATGTCAATTTCGAGGTTAGAAATCAGTTTGGGTGAAATTAGAATCAAGGTTGAGAAATCATAAAAAAGTTACTGAATTTGGGATATTAACATGTTGAGTTTTAACTGGTCAGTTTGGAGATTGTAGAAATGTGTAAAATATCAGTTTATTATATCCAAAGTCCCTTTTGAAGTTTAAGGATACTAATTGAAGTAATTGTGGAATGAACTGAACTATGTCCAAAGGTTTTGGTTAAATTAGTTTGGGCATGTTAATGGTTTATTCGTAGTAATTACAATGAAATACTATGCCTATGGATATTGGTTTGTGAACTAGAAAGCAAATATTGCTTTGAAGTTTCTATTTACATCAGTTTAGTACGTTAAATTCTAAGTTAGCTATTAAGCATGAATGTTATGCCTATATACGATCATTTTCTGTATTGTTGGTTTGTACATGTCAATATTGAACCGAGCTTGATAGTTAGATGGTTTGAGGTGGAACTAATGAGAAATTTGAGGTTCATGTGCTCAGTGTTGTGTGAGCAGGGAGCATGGGTTGTGAATTGCCGCAATCGTGTGGATTGCGAGGCCATGTGTGGCTTATTGAGTAAATTCTGCCAAGTTGTGCTATGAAGTGTATGAATGTGCTTGTTGTGAACCCCCTTTTCCCTCAAAGTGCTACCTGACATTAAGTGGTTAATTCTTGAGATTTAGACACCTTTAAGAAGGATTATTAAATGCTCGTTTTCATGATTTCGAATGCTTTTAAGTACATACCAATTACCTGTCAGTTATGAAGATGATTATAGTCCAAAATAATCCTAAATCGTCGAACTACTCAGGGAGTGACTCAACTGAATAGTCTATATGTTTAGGAAGTTTAAAAGCGAACTAAAAGTGAGTTCGAAAATGTTTTAAGGTATTGGTTTGTATATAACTTCTCCTTGTGTTTAAGAAGGATTTAAACGATCTGAAAAAGGGCGTCTTAAAGTATTAATTATGAAATTTAGCTTGAATTATGTGCTAGCTGCTTATTTGAGTTTCGATGGAGTTTCGAGTTATGAGCTAGTAAAATCATTACGATTTTAAGAAGCGTTTATGTTGAAAAATTATGAAGAAACCTTGTTTGAATCATAAACGAGCCATGTATTCTAAGTTTTAAGCAGTAGTAAGCTGAGAATGATTTAAAATCTTAATTTGCTTAAGCACCCTTCTTCGAGTATAAAAAGGATTTCAAACGAACTAAATTTCGGCAACTGAATGAGTTTATTACGAAACTTAGTTTGGGTTATATGCTAGTTTGAATGAATTTATTACTTTAAGTTTCAATAAGTTTCAATTACGAATCTAGTTTGATTATTACCTTATACTTCAATAAGCTTCAATTACGAATCAAGTTTGAATTTAAACGCTAACTAAGTACCTTAAGGTCCAAATGAGTTTCGATTTACGACTTAGCAAACTTATTACGTTTATAAGAAGCTTTTAAGTTAAAAACAAAGTCGATTTACGTGTTAGCAAACTTATTCTATTTTTAAGAGCTTTTGAGTTAAAAACGAAGTCGATTTACATATTAACAAGCTTACTACGGTTGTAAGAAGCTTTTAAGTTAAAAACAAAGTCAATTTATGTGTTAACAAACTTGTTACGTTTATAAGAAGCTTTCAAGTTAAAAACAAAGTCGATTTACATGTTAGCAAACTTATTACGTTTATAAGAAGGTTTTGAGTTAAAAACAAAGTCGATTTACATGTTAACAAACTTATTACATTTATAAGAAGCTTTCAAGTTAAAAATGAAGTCCATTTACGTGTTAGCAAACTTATTATGTTTATAAGAAGCTTTTGAGTTAAAAACGAAGTCCATTTACCTGTTAATAAACTTATTTCGTTTATAAGAAGCTTTTAAGTTAAAACGAAGAGTTTGTTTATGAGTTATCAATCTTATTTTGTTTATAAGAAGTTTTTAAGCTAAAAACAAGGGAACTATAAACATTGCAAAAATTTATGGTCGTTTTGTTAAAAGTAAGATTTCAGCAAAGTAATCAACCAAAAAAGAGTAATGAAATATGATTTTAAAGGCTAAGGAAGTGCTAGGCAAGTGGCCAGACCTTGAAGGTGGGAACTGGACGCAAAGATGGCATGAGCTGTTTCCTCCAAAGGTAATATTGGGAGCTGGACGCAAAGATGGCGTGAGCTGTTCCCGGGAACTGGACTCAAGATATGATTATCTTGGTGTGAGCTATTCCCTGATGTGTGACACATAAGAAAACCTTGAGGGGGACTGGACTGAAGATATGATTATCTTAGTGTGAGTTGTTGCCCCACAGAGGACAATATCGAAGTTAGAGTCTACTCTGCTAAGACGCGTTTTAGCCAAAAGTTAAGTACGTATACCCCGGGGATAACGTGAGTGACGATCTCAGTTGAGGGCTGAGTGGATCTTTCCTAGCCAGCACAATAAGATGTTTTTATGTTATGAGTAAGTTCCTAATAAATAGAAAATTGGCATTTTGCCATTTTAAGCCGTTCAGAAGGAAAGATTTCAAAGGGCCATTACGAGGCCATATTGAATAAGATTTGAAAAGATTATAAGGGTCATTAGAGGACCATTACGAAAGAAGTTCTTTTAAAGAATATGAGGCTCAAGAGGCTAAGTAAAGTGCTTTTAAGAAAAGAAAGAAGCTTTCAAATGTACGTATCCTACACATATTTTATGAACGTGTTTCCAAGTACAATTTAAAATAAAATTTCAAATGAAGTATGGTTACATCCTACTAATGCATCGAACTTTTAAACTTTTAAAGGTGCATATCTTATGAAAGAATGTGTCTTGCCAAGTCTTCCTTACTAATTTGGATGTTTTAAGAGCTTGTATGAAGAATTATAAGCTTTAAAGAAGTTAGCGTGATTTATAAACTGTTCTTGGAATATATCGAGAGTCACTATGTTTTCAAAAGTGTGTTTGATATTCGTTCCTTGTGCTACTTGATTACGTGCTTGAATGCTTGTTAGAAAGGAAGACTAGTCATTAAGGGCCTAGGAATGAGTTGAGGGGCTACCAATGAAGTATAAGGGTGGTAATCTTTCCTTGGGGCCTATGACTGCATAATATGATAGTATTGTATAAATATGTGATATGTGACTATTGTTGGTATTATTACCTGGAAATGGTTTTGGTTTTAAGGAGTAGGGGAATTCTCACTGACCGTGTGGTTGCTCTTCCCTTTACTTATTCCTTTTTTTAGGTTCAGTTTGAGCCGACCCATCAGAAGTCTTTTGCTGGCTTTGCAAGGGTTCAATACCTACCACGTTATAAATATTTAAGTTCATTGTTATATGTGAAAGCATGTAGTCGGCTCTATACCTATATCTATATTACTTTAACCCTTGTGTTAGTTGTTTGATTATGAGTAATCCCGAGCGAGTGGCCCGAGGGGTTGAATTTGGGTTGTTTTAGCACATGTTATACTTTATTACTAGCTTACAGTTGCCCTTAGCTGAGCTAAGACCCTAAAATGTTGCTAAAATAGGAGAAAATCTTACAGTTTTATTTTAGAATAACTATCTAAATGCTAATCGAAACCCTCGATCTTCAAGAGCCTTAGGGATTTCCTTCTAAGAAGTCCTAACAGTGTGACCCCTCCTCGGGTTAGGGGCGATACAGTGGCACATCATGAGAAAGCTTCCTCAGAAAGTGGGTTGCACGCTAAACATTTGTGAGGATTTTATGAGCGCATCAAGGGATGTGTATGGGCATCGAACTCCCTCGACGAGTTCGAGGAGTCTTAGGGGAGATGCTAGAAGAATTTCATCTAGCCGACAATAAGCGGTTGCGCCAAATATATGATATTTGAAACCTTTAGGTGCATGCTTCCTTTGAAGGTAACTTCTTGGGGGCATCTTGACGACATCAGGTTCCGAGAGTCAAAATTTTATGTTCAGTTCCCTAACATGTCCCAATCTTAGTCTAGTGCAATTCTAGGTTCGGTTTATGCATGTTGTTGATTCACTACCATCATGAGTAGAAAGCTGAAAATGCTTCTCTGACGTCCTTTTTAGAATTGAAGACATCCTATGATATGGAGAAGTATGCCAGCAACATCTACATTTACACAAACATCTATGTGTTCCAGTGATAATTATACATTGGTTAGATGTATTGCTATGTGCAAGGTATTACAACATAGAGGATGATCATACCGATGAGAGCAAGCACAATTATGAAAAAAAAATAATGAGGATTCGCTATGTAGTATATAGTAAGGAATCTTTCCAATGCCAGTGCTCATGCCATTTCTTCGATTCGGACGAAATTTTATGTGCTTACTTGCTGCTAGTTTTCACATCCAATTTGCTAAGATAAACTCTGCCAGCATATATTGTTAATAGGTTGACAAACACGACAACAAAGGTGCCTATATACGAGTTTGATAGTGTTTTCACAGTTGCTTGTGGAGAAATATCCATGGAAAATAAGCTGATGTGTGACGCGTTGCCTTAATATTACAAGTACATGGATCTGGCTAGATGCGCCCCTTCAAAGTTGCACGTGTTGCTGAGTTTAATGATTTTGGCAAAGCAAGAACTTTATGACATAGGTGGTGAGTCAGCAAATAACACAGCAACAGATCTATAGGCCTACTTTAGTTGTGCAGTCCTAGAATAAATTGACATATGTTAACCTATGATGTCCGTAATAGAAGGAAGAGGAAATAGGATGAAGACAAGAATTGAGAGGGTCACTGAGTAGTAATCATCTAGTTTAGTCCTTACCATTCATATTCCTAAATGTAATCCATTAGTTTAATCTTATTGATCACAAATCAAAACAGCATTGATCACTAACTACATAAGGATTGGACTTTAACCAATGAGTAAAAATAAAAACATAGCATTTACACAAGTAATCACATATTGAGCACCAATCATATAACCCTTGATCACCAACCATATAACCCTTGATTGCCAATCACATGCCTATTGATTACTAACTAGATAATACATTAACCTACTAATGCATCACTTATCATTAAATTACTGAATTATAAGCCATCAGGGAATAAGTAAACATTTATACAACTTATCACAAATTGTTAACCAACCACATAACCAATCACAAAACTATTGATCACCAACCACATAACCATTGATCACCAATCACAAACATACTGATCATCAAGCATATAACCATTAATCACCAATCACATACCTATTGATTACTAACTAAAAAGTCCACTGAGTTGCAAATGCATCACTTATCATTCAAGCACTAAATTATAATCCATCAGGGAAGAAGTAAACATTTACACAAGTGATCATCAATTGATCTCCAACCACACAATAAAACCATTGATTACAAATAAGGTACATATTGATCACCAACCACATAACCATAGATCACTAATCACATACCTATTGAGCACTAACTAGACAATACATTGACTTGTGAATGCATCATTTATCATCCAAGCACTGAATTGTAATCCATGAGGGAAGAAGCAAACATTTACACAAGTAATCACATATTGATCACCAATCATATAACCATTGATCACCAATCAAATACCTATTGATCACACATTATCTAAGCACTGAATTATAAGGCATGAGGGAAGAAGTAAATATTTACACAAGTAATCACATATCAATCACCAATCACATAAATATTGATCACTAAGAACTTACCTTTCGATCATTAGCCAGCTAATAGACTGAGTTGGCAAATGGATCACGTATAATACAAGGATTGATTAGAGATATTATCTTTCATCCATATATTCAAAGTTGGTGAAAACAAATTTAGAGATGAGCAGCTCATCTTTGGAGCGTTTGTCATTTAACTTTGTCAACTGGATGACATACGGTGAACAGTAAGCTAATGACAGCTTTTCAAGCTGTCACTTTCTCATCCTAGTAGATGGCCCCACTTCTTCCTCCTTTGCAGTAGTTGTAGCAGCAGACATCCTTCTTATCATCATTTTCAGGATAAAGCTCTTTGTTTGCTTTAGGTTCAAGCTTCATCTTTGGTGGCACTTTAGGCTTGCTACCATTAGTTGATTTCTGCTCAGCCTAAGACATGGCACTTTCTATCTTCTGCTCGACTTCCTGTTTGGTAGTCGGTACACTTGCTGTTTTGTTACCATTACTGCTCTACACAATAGGCTTACCCTCGTCAGGCACCTTTGTTTTTCGCCACCACTCTGTTTTTCAGGCCCCTGTGCTTTCACTGCCTGCTTTTGTTGCTGGACTAGCTGGTTTGTAGCGGTAAATTTTGGTATTTGTTTGGCACCTTCATCGTGCATAGTAGGCTTCGTCTTTTTTGAGCTCTCAGTTTTGTTGCCCTGGGATAGTTTACCCTAAGTCTTCAATGGAGGTGCTTGTTTGCTCTATTGTGCTGGCTTTTGGTAGTGGAGGAGATCGTGCTTTTGTGCCACTATTCTGCTACATAATAGACCTTTTTTTTTTAAATCGTAATAGTCATCTTCCTCTCTGTATCCTTTTGAGGAGTAAGCTTCTCCACCGCTTTGGACGTGTTTTTAGGTGCTTTCTTGATGCTCAAGTCATGATTTGCCAAGCAGTGTCCCTCAAGGCAAATCTCGATGTAACACCATCATCATCATGATTATCATCATCCTTTTCCCTGAAAATGTTTACATCAAGTAGGGACGTGCCTGCCGGAACTGGACATTGACTGTTTGTTTGACTTAGTCCTTGTCCTAAACTAAATAAAGGCATGCTGTCGTCCTTCTTTGATTCCTGCTTCACTTGATCCATCATGACTTCCTTATAGAGCTCATTCCTTTCAACATCTATGCTTGCATCCACCATGGACGTGGTTGCCAGCATTGGACTCTAACTCTCTGATTAACTAAGTAACATTGTGGGGCTAAATACAGGTTGTATTTGATTGCTACTTCAATTACACTGTCACAAACTCCATATGAGCACCCTGAAGCTCGACAACACCCTTTATCATACTGACAATGTTAAAATAACGAGCTTGGTTGATCGTAGGCACTCCTTCCACACTCCTCACTTTCTGGAATTTGTCATGTTCAATAGGATCATCGTAGAATAAGGAGAATATTGACTTTTTTTCATTTCGTATCTTAGGAAGATCTTCATTCTCGTCGTACTTGTTGCACATGTAATGCATGACAGTGATCATATTTTTGTAAGCCAATGCCAAGTGCTTTGTAGTAGAAACTATCTTCTTAATGTCTTCCTATATTTTTTAAAAAAAGATTAGATATGTTAGCTGACCACTAACAATATTCCATTTGATCACTAGTCACATGACTATTGATCACTGACTAAAAAGCACTGAATTGTAAGTGATGAAGAGAAAGGTAGATGCTAGTATTGATCACCACCCACACAAGGACTGAATTAAACGCAATGTGGAAAAAAAATTCAAACATTAAGTAAACTGGTCATTAATCTTATGCCTATTGTACACTAATTACATAAGTATTGATCACCAATCTTGTGCCAACTAATCACATATAACATCTATAATGATCACTACACACAAAAGCACTGAATGTGAACCAAAACGAAAAAAAGTAAGCATTAATTTAAAGTGATCACTAATGTTATTGATAATGATCACTAAAAACGTGGCCATTGATCACTTAGTAGACAATCCACACAAAGGAAAAAATTCAAGCTAAGTTAGGTGATCATTAATTTTCATGTTTATTGATCACTGACCGTCTAAGTGTTAATCACCAATAATATTTCTATTGATTACCAACATCACTTCTACTGGTCACCATCCACAAAGGACTGAATTCTAAGGGGCAGGCATAAGCATTATATTTATCACCTCAAATTTTATCTTCTTTGTGTCATCAGTAGCTTCACGATGAGCCTATGGTGGTTGTGGGAAATCCAGTAGTAATGTGACTGTCCCTCTACCAACAAAAATTTCCACAATGTCTATTTATATTTTTTTAAAAATAAATATGTTAACATATTAAACTTTTTGCAATGAGGGGGAAAAGTAAACATTTATCTAGTTTATCAAGAATATTATGCCATTTGATCATTAATCACATCATTATTATTTACTTAATAGACAGACCTTGAATTGTAAAGATTTGAAGAGTAAAAAATAACTTAACTGCTCATTTAACTCATATATCTTGATCACTAATAACAGTAGTATTGATCACTACCACATAAAAACTAAATTGACAGCAACAAGGGCACAAAGCTAAAATTAAGCTAAGTGATCATTAATCTTATGCATATTCATCACTAATCATATAATTGTTGATCACTAATATTATATGTATTGATCACTCAACAATTGCCACACGTAAAGGAAAAAAAAACCCAGAATTCAGTTGAAAGCTCAATAATTATATGCCAATTCATCAAGCATAACGTCTCTATTATTCACTATACACAAGCACATAGTGTCATGTAAAGAGAGAAAAAAAAGTAAACATTAATTTAAGAGATCACTAATGTTATTTATAATGATCACTAATTACATGACGGTTGATCACTTAAGTCAGATGGTGGACTAATATTGTTCTAATTGATTAACAACGACATCTCCATGGCTTAGGCATCCACACAAAAATTGAATTCCAAGCAATGAGAAAAAAAAGCAAAGATTGAGTTAAGTTAGTACTAATCTTATTTCTATTGATCACTAAGTTCACAACTATTAATCAACAGTCTTACTTCTATTAATCATCAGAAACACATCTGTTGATCACCATACACAGAAGGACTACATTCTAAGTGTTGAAATAAGACTAAACACTAATCCAAATAATCACTAATTTACATAAAGAAATCACTAATAACATCTGTATTGATCACAAACTAGGGTGCTCACACATGTTATAATGAAGATGAATTTGTTTTGTTTACTACCTAAAATTTAGACGACCTATTGTCCTTAGCGGGCCACAGCTCAACTTGTGTTGGCTCTGGAACATCTAGTAGAGTTCAACAGCCCCTCTCCTAAAACCATGGCTTCAATCCTCGTCTTCTATCATCTTTTTGATCTCCTCATTAGTCTTTACGGACACTATAGGGAATTCTATCTTTAGAGTTCTCTTAATAAAGACAACTCTATCCAATTAAAGTATTTAAAAACACAGGACAATTAAAATTTATATGTTTGTGTGCGTGTGTGTACACACACACACACACACACACACACACACACACACACACACACACGCACACACACGCACATATATGTATGTATGTATGCACGTATGTATGTATGTATGTATGTACGTATGTACGCATGTATGTTTGTGTACACACACACACACACACACATACACACACACTTATAGGATGAGCTTCTGTATAAGATGAGTTAGATAATGCGATTTTAACCATTAGATATGAATGAACGGTTGCAATTTAACGAAGGTCGCGTGACTTGCTCTCTCTTTACCCCAAAATTACTGGTCTGGATTTCTCTTTCCTCGCTTTTTGTTTCTTACCCTCTCTTTCAATGTTTTGGATTTTTTTCATCAAGATTTCGTTCTCAAATTTATGTTGCTCAAATCCTATAGGATTTACTCTTTTAGATGAATTTCATGTTGAGGATTGGTGTTTAGAACTTGTTTGTAATTTGCTGTGAGTTGTTCGAGCTTTTTTGCTTTCGTTAAGCTTTATTTGATTTTGTAATTGTATCACTATTTTTGTCTTGATTTTCAGATGTAGGATCAATGTCTTGAGCAAGATCTAAGGTTTCTAGGTGAGATTGTAGCAATTTTTACTATTATCTGGTGAATTTTTATCTCATAGCAAGTGTTATATGTGCGTTTTTTGTAGAGAAATTAATCTGAAATTTCTTTGGTTACTAATTTAAATTTTTTGAATTTATAGCTTAATTTAGGATATTGAACATCAATTTGCTTTATTTACGTTTTGCTAAAAATGATTTTATACTTAATGATCAATAGAAATATAAATAGTTATCAATAGGATTAATATTAGTGATCATCTAAATAGGTCTGCATTCCTTCTCTAATTGTTCGTAAGTTGCCACTACTATATTTGGTAAACAATAGAACCTTAATTAGCAATCGATTGGCATGATGCTTGTGAGCTCTGAATTGGATGTCTATTTTTGTTTGGAATTTATTCATTATGTTGTTTGTCATCAATGACATTTTATTTGTGACCAATAAATTTGTGATTAGTGATCGCTTCTGTTAAGATAAGTTATATATTAAATGGATGTTCAATTTTTTATAATTTCTTGTAGAGACTTAGCTTTTTTGTTGTCTTGATCAACGAATATGTTATTAGTAATCAATAGATTTGAAATGTTTATTTTTTTACAATTGCTCTTGGAATTTATTCCTTTTGTTGTTGTTGATCGATAGATGTATTATTAGTGATCAATGGATTTCTGATTTGTGATCATTCCTCATAGGATTAGTGATCACTTAAATAAATATTTACTTTTCTGTAATACCTTTTACAATTGTAGGTCTTGTGTTCTTGGTGATCAACAGACAACTTGTTAGTGATCAATAGATTTTGTGATCTCTTGAATAAATATTGACTTTTTCCCAACGTCTTTTAGAATTTACTACTCCTGTTGTTGGTTATCCATAGGTCCATTATTAGTGATCTATAGTTTTGTGATTAGTGATCTTTTATCATAGACTAGTGATCTCTTGATTTTTTTGAAAATTTTTTTGCTTTGTTTTTATGAAATGGTTAGTATAAGGAGCAGTTAGAATTCAAGAATGGTTGCTGACTGGGGTTAGAACTCAAAGCAATAAAAGGTAGTGGCTAATGGTTCATAAGGTTTCATGCATATTTTCTTGTATTGATGTTTAGTCAGCTTACTTTGTTAAAATAACTTTTGTAGTCAACAACGTAAACCGTTGTCCTCGTAGCAAAAGATTAGTTCAACTCACCTATAAAGAATACATGTGACAGCAAACGTGAACTCCCCCATTTCTGCGTGTGAGTATGAGAATTTGTGATTTTGAGATCACGTTTGTTGATGGATATACACTAGGACTACATACCTTTGGGGGCACCTAATCCTACTACTAGGGCACAATCGAGGGTTATGCAATGTCCAAACCCAGACACTCAAGTTGATTTGTGATGTGCAAGAGAGATAGCACCTTTACATAGTCAAAGTGAAGTACAAGCGGGGAGAAACACATGTCAACATGGATGACAGGGAACTAATGAACAACATACTAGAGATCATTATTAGAAAAGTTTGTGATCGTTATTAAAATTTTTTTGAGAAATACATGTCAATATAGTTGATACAGATTGATCTGCAACATGTAAGAGAGACTGCACCTTCACCTGGTCATGCATACATTGTATTGCCATTTGAACATTGCCAATAACGTACAAATTAGTGATCATTATTAGGTAAATTTGTGATCACAGAATATTCCAATATACCAGCTTTTAATTAATCAGTGATCATCATTAGAAAAGTTAGTGATTACTTCAACCCTTGTTTAAAATAAATTGGTGGTCGTCAATACACAAATTAGTGATCTATAATTTACAATTTAGTGATCATTATGAAAAAATTAGTGATTATCAAATACTCCAGCATATTAAATATAATAAATTAGTGATGATCGTCTGACAAATTAGTGACCAAACATGCCTAACTTGATCATTGCCTACATTATATTTGAATTTAAACACTTCAATTAACCTTGGAAATCATTAATCACCATCTGTCAGATTAGTGATCATTATTACAAAAATTAGTGATCAAAGAAAATATTCCAACATAGTAATTTTAATAAATTAGTGATCATCAGTAGTGAAATTAGTGATCATTATTGTATTAATTAGTGATCAATTCAATACCTTTTTTGTTTTGGTTTTTGCTTAGCTTTTATTTTATAATATAACTTCAATTTATTTCTCTCAATGTATTTCTGATTCTTACAGCTGTGTTACCCTAATCGTGTGGTTTTCAAAGTAAGGTCAGCACCCCATCAATTCCCTTTGTTGAGAGGTTGGACAAATGACGAAATAGAATCTGGGGCAGAATGGGAAATCGAAATTGAATTTGGCAAATGTTTTATTCAGGATTCTTTAGAGAAGTCCAAAGTAACTAATGAGGTGGAAGAAGTTAATGAAGAGGAACGTCGCAACAAAAGTGTTGAAGCTGAAGCTACAGCCGAAGATCAAGCAGGAGTGTTAAAGGTCAAGGTGAATCAATATTTTTTATTTTTTATTTATTTTTCCAAAAAGGTACTTGTGAGATGAGATTCCTTTTTTACTGCAACTATTATTCATGCAGATATTTCTTTTCTTTTTTTTAATAAGAATTTTTCAACTCCAACATCAAAAATTTAATCAAAGATATATTGTGAATTAGCTCCTTCTACCTTCATATATTTGCTGAAATTATTTTGATTTACGAAAGTAGTATTCTCGTAATACATTAGTGATTTTCCTTAGTCAAAATGGCCACATTTAATGATAAATGTTGAAAAAACAAATGGGTCTTACTAAAGCAGAATCATTAACTACTTCTTCTATTGAAACTTAGTTAGTGGGCTAGTTTAGCCTTTCTATTCTCATGCTCAATTATTGCACAATGTAACTCAACATATAGACTTCTATTGTATGAAATTTTTGTTAGACCATAAGGAGATATAAGAATCCAATGGATCCTATTAAACATACACTGTTGAAAACTTAGTTAGTCCTGAGAAGAATTTGTGCTTTGGCTCTAGGATTTCCATGAGGTAAGCTATCACTTCATGTTCCTTAGTTTTCATGATGGAATCATTTGGAGAGATTGAATTTGTTGAGAATCTTACACCACCAACTCCAGATCTATCAGAAAAGAAGATTGCAGTACTTTATGACTCCCAAATATCATAAGAATAAATATGATAGTAGTTGATATAGGTTACATACCAGTCGTTGGACCATTTTTCTTGAACATGGGAATTTATTTTTCCTTGCATATCATAAGCATAGCTTAGGTAATTTATTTGCAATTCTTAAACACTGAATCTTTGTATTATTAGATAGGCAGAAGATAGTAGACTAAAGCATCATCTATTTTTTGTATGGAATTCCAAAATATCCATAAGGATTCTTCTAGAAGGAGAAATCCATTCTAGCAGTAATGACCTTTCATTTTAAATTTCCTCCTTTTTCGGCAGGAGTTCTACTTTGATGATCAATATTGGCAAGCTCATGAGTTAAACTATCTGCTAAAGAATTTTTCGATCCCTGTATATGTTCAATAGAGAAAGAAAACTGGTTAAGCCATAATTGTCAATACAAGAGTCGCCCTTGCGCTTGCATATTTGATAAGTTCTTTTTCACAAACTAAGTATTCCTTTACATTCAGTTCAAATAAGAAAAGGTTTTGGGGCTAGAAAGATTAAGAATTTTCTAGTGCCCCTTAGTATTGCAAGGATTTTTTTTTTCATTGTGGGATAGTTGCATTCTGCTTCATTAAAACTTTTACTGCAATATTAGCAAAGTTTTTCTCATTCTTTGATTTTGAGTATTACACTCCAGTACTCAATGCTGGCATCTGTCTCAATAACTAAATCATCTCCTTTATTAGGTAGATTAAGAATATGAAGATTTTGCACATTTTTTTGAAGTTTTGAACAATCTTTGAATCGCTCAGGGTCCATGTCCAATTCACTTCATTCTTAAGGTTCTGCTGCAATGATTTTCTCAATTTAGCTAGATCTTTAACGAAATATAAAGTATAGGTAAGACATCTAGAAAACCTTTCTAATTGCTTCTTATCTTCAATTTTTTAAGGGAATCTTCTATTTTTTATAGAATATGCTTTTATAAGATGATTTGTCTAACTTTCATTTCTAGACCTAAAAACTCAATTTCTTATTCAACATAAATACACTTGTTCCTACCAAGAACAATATCATGATCAATACAACTATGAGTGACAACTAGGACATCATATTTGTGTTATTCTATGGTCTTAGAAAAGACAAGGATATCATCAATGTGAACTAAAGTAGCAGTAATTAAGATCTTTGAAAATGTTATCCATTCTTTTTTAAAATATCTAGTGTGCATTTTTAAGACCAAATGGCATTACCATCCACTCTGTCCTTGAGGGGCACTAAAGTCAATCAAATGAATGCTTTCTTTGTTTACTTTTATTTGCAAATGTCCGCTTTTGCAATCCATTTTTGAGAACTAAGAAGCTCCTTGAATTCTATTTAAAAAAAGTATTTTGTTAGGAGTATAGTAACCATTAAAGGCAGTATTATCATCGAGCTTTTGTAATTAACTACCATTCTAGCTTTTCATCTTTTCTTTTCAATATGATTTCTTACCATAAAAGCAGGACTGGTGTTAGGACTCTTACCATTCCTAATTAAACCTTTTATCAAACAATTCTTTGATTTGCTTATCAAATTCCTGGATATCTTGATGTGTATATATTGTTTGTTTGACCCAGATAATAGTGTTGTGAGTTAACAAAGTAATTTTTGCAACGCCTTATCTTTATCCTAAAATTTAAGTGCATTATTAGAGTAGAGTTCTTTGCATAATTGCTCTTATTGTTCAGTAATCTAGTCTTTAATAGATAACTCAAGTAGTAAGATTGTTAGTACTATCTCTCCTTATGCAGATATTACCTTCTCACCACGCTAGCTGTGCATAGACTCAATCTTTTGATGAATGTAAGATTTATTTAATTTATCAATAGGAACTGACTGATAATTTATTGTGAATATTAGTTGGTTTATGGTCTATGTGCATAGAGAATATAGCTGATGAAAATTATTTCCAATAATCATACTATGAGAGGATTGATCAGTAGCCTATAGAAGTGATATTGATGAATGGGTGACTTTCTTTGGCTAAGTAAATGTTTAGGAATGCAGAAGAAAGCCCAAGAGCTTGAAGAATATCACCCAATTCCTCACAAACTCTCAAAACAACAATCATCATCCAACAAGATCATAACCTCAAGCCAAGATCAACCATCAAGTAAGAGGGATTTTTTTATGGATTTTAAGAAAGCTAGTAACAAAAATAATCAAAGGGATATATCTAGGCTAAAGGTTAAACCACCACCTATATTAAATCAAGCCACCTTCTAACCATCTAAAGCCTTATTACCAAGGATTAGATTAAAAAGATAAACTCAAATCAGCACTGTTCTTAGAAAGATAAAGAATTTGAGATTTAGAGAAAAAACATCTCCAAGCTTCAACCTCTCATATCATTCAATAAGTCTGAGTTTTCATGAAGGTAATTGGGTCTACAAATCCTTATTAGAAGGGGGGATTAGTTGTTACATTAGTGGGGCAAGTGGACCAATTTGGAGCTTACAAAATATCCTAGAAAAATAAATCAAGATGCTAAGATAATTACAATCAAAATAAGCTGTACTTTTTAAGATTTATCCTCCATTTTCTAGAAAGTTTTGAGAAGGATCTACTCTACTAATGGAGATACTGTCACTTAGAGTGTCTTCCTTGGTGAGTTTAGAATGAACCCATGCTAACTAATCTCCAAGTTCACATCTTAATCTCCTCAATTAAGGCCAAATTCCAGATTGCTCCAAAACTGAATTGTTTTGCACACTCCAATATTTGGGTCATTTCTTTCAAATTTGAATCTAATGCCAAATTTTAGCACAAGTCACTAAAATAGACATCTTCGGGAGCCATTAAAGCTTAGGTTGCATCAATTGGATTTTGTTAGGTGCAATCCAAACTTAACCCAAATTCAACAAGTTTACCGGGTAAAAGCCAGTACTGCCGTAATGGAGTTTTCGTCACTTTAGGAAATTTAAACGCAAGCGTCAACTAAAAATATTTACGTATCTCAATAGTAGACTCGTTTACCTTTCCAAAGTTATAAATCTTTAATTTTTGAGCCCATCTGCTAGGTGTAACACCATCAAAAAGTGGGCTTATGGGCTAAAATTGGGTGACAAGTGACTATTGGGATAGATGTGACCATTTTCGTGCCCTAGTACAAGGTCAAGCAGACTCGATATGTATCAAACCTTGCCCACTTGAGAAGGATTTGACCTCAAACCCTTGGGGTTGAAATCCATTAATGTCAACCTTGCATGCCTTTTGCAACCTTTGGGTTTGAAATTGCCTAAGGTACTATGGACTCCTCTCTTCTTGAATATATAGGAATTGTTAACGATCTTTAGGAAAATATCAAAAAAAAAAAAGAAAAAGAAGAGCTCTCTTAGGCCTTATGAGTCATTGAAGATCTTAACATATTCATCATAAGATAACTCAAACTCATGATACTCAAGAAAGGTTTCATTTGTGGCATGGTCACACTCATAAGGGCTTTCTTCCAACACCAATTTGATGGGCAATGAGACCTTAGGGATAGGTTCCTTTGAGATTTCATCCTGAAGCACTTGGCTAGTTATAAGGGGTAAAAATTCCACTCCCTCACTTGTGTTTGGCTTCACTATTAGTAAGGTTTCGAGACTTGCTTTTACTAGTGGCACACTCTTCCCATGTTTCACTCTTGTAGGGGTTTTTCTTACTTCACTTCCCAATTTAGTATTGTAATGTTTGGGTCCAGGTAAGAGAGCTAATGTGAGGCTTTTGCCATTGTGCTTGAGTGAATAAGTATTAGCGTATCCATGATAAATCACATGATTATCATATGACCAAGGCTACTAAGTAATAAGTGACATGCATCCATAGGAAGGATATCACATGATACTTCATCATAATAAGGACCAATGGAGAATGAAACAAAAGCTTGTCCCAAAATGGTTACCTCATTATTCCATCCTAACCATTGAAAAGAGTATGGAGTAGGATGCTCCTTAGTGGGGATTTGGAGCTTGTCGATAAGTGTCCTAGAGGCTAGATTGTTGCAACTACCATCATCTATAATTAAGCTACAAACCTTTCCTTCAATGGTGCACCTTGGGTTGAAGATTTGTTCCCTTTGGCTATCGTCCTAAGGAACCCTTATGGCGTGTAAGGACCTCTTAATCAATAACAATTGTCCAACATCGGGGGTCCCAAGGTAGAACCATAATTCTCATCATCTTCTTCACTTGATTCCTCCTCAATGACTCAAGTCTCTTCTACCTTTTTGATGGTAAGGGTCTTTCTATTGGGAAAATCCGCTTGAAAATGCCCAAAACTATGACAATTAAAATACTTCTTTCCTTCTAACCTTTTAGGTAGCTCATTAGCAATTCCCTTACCCTTGTCAAGAGCCTTGCCTTATACGGGTGGGTTTCAATTTCAATATAAGTTATGGGGTTTTTATAAAGGAGGTGTGAAAGGCATTTCTACCCTTACGTTGCTTTTTAACTTTGATAGCTAGGTGGCATACATTGTCAAAGGATAAGTAAGGTTGTAAATCCATCTTGCCAATAATACTAGAAGATAATCCCTTAATGAACCTAGCAATCTTGAGTTCGGGTTCTATATCCAAACCAACTCTCATTTGGAGCTGTTCAAACTCCCCAATGTATTATTCTGCCATTAGATTATCTTGGTTAAGAGAGGCAATCTTAAGGTAGCGTTCTTATTTGTAAGAAGGGGGTAGAAATCTCTTGTCCATATTGTTGAATTAGTATATTCAGTTTTGATGACAACAAACCCAAGTGTAAAATGCTCTTAAGTAATGTTGTTCCAAACAAAGTTCTCCAAACAGGCGTACACTGTTATTTTCAATATGCGTCTTAACTTGTTTGCTGAATGTTGAGAACAAGTCTTAAGAACAGGTCTCATACCTTGATGACTCACGCTCAAGTCAAGAACACCACCTCGATGAGTTGATTGTGTGTTAAGATCAGTTTCCTGAACTCAAGCAATACAAGAACAACCTGGCAAACAGGCTAGGTGTTTCAAGGACAATCCAGCAAACAGGCCTTTCTAAACTCAAGCGATACAAGAACAACCTGGCAAACAGGTTGGTCTAGGTGGTTGGGGCAGCGTATTCGTCTTGAACAAGATGACTGGATCTACAACAAGATGTCTTGGGTAATTTAGGTTTTATTTTTTAGACTCTTGATAATATGCCAATCTTGAAAAGTCTCTAACTAACCACTCTCAAATTGGTTGCGCTATTTGCTTCAGAACACCAAGTTTGAACAACCCTGTAAACAGGGTACCTAGGGTGTTTCTGAACTGCAACGGCCAAACTCGGTCACTTTGGAAAACTTATTTTGGTTGGCCAAAAGCTCTAATATATTTTGATAAAATTCCAAGATAGCAATTTAAGCTGTAGGAAATCTTTTGATATGAAAATCACTTGGGAGATTTGCAAAACTGATTTTGGAAAATATTTACCAAAACCGAAAATATTTCTCTCTTATCCTTTGGAAAGTGATTAATTCAAAATTCAAGCTGAGATTCTTTTCCAGGTATTTCACGGCTATTTTTAAGGGGAAAAGATAGTCTTTTATCCTCCAAAATCAAATCCCTACAATATTGGGAAAACTCTATCCTCATTGGATCTTTTAGCCGTTGGAATTCTCTGTGCTAAGCAAAAATCTCTCTTTGCTAAACATAGCTGATTTTATCACTTCTTCTTGTTTTTGACCGTTGGATTTTTTGTTTAAAAACTCAACATTTCACTCCCATTCAGAAGATAAGAAAAAACGAGAAACATACACAACATACGCAAAAAGGGAGAAGTGCAAAAGTGGTTTTTCTAGTGAGAAGAATTTTTCGAGCTACTCTTGAGAAAAGAAAAACCGAGACAAGTTGTGTTTAAGCTGAGCTTTCAAGATATTGGCATACTAGGACCTCATTGTACCTTACATCTGCTTAAATCAGAAGCACTCCCGTAAGGTGTTTTGTAACCCTAATCTTGGATCAGAAAAGTGAGTGAGTGGTCCTCAGTCGTGTGGACTTTGGACGTGTCCAATCTGGTGAGATTTGGACGTGGTGTAACCTTTCTTAGAAAAGAAGGTTACGTGGTTGCAAGTTGTAACAAGGTGTGTTACATTTGTAACGTGTGAAGCCCGTTAGTGAAAGTGGTTAAATCCTACACGAGGTAGGTCGTGGTTTTTCACACCTCAGTTGGGCTAGAGGTGTTTTCCACGGAAAAATTGTGTGTGCTTTATTTCCGCATTTATCTTGTTGATTTTCGCCTTTGAGCAAATTGAAAACATCTGGTGCAAACAAGTCAGAAGGTTGTTTGTAATTCAAGAACAACCTCTGCAATCAGGAGGGTGTTTGTCAGTAAGTACGCGAAAATCGAACACCACAATTCACCCCCCCTCTTGTGGGTAAGTACTCCTAAATTCAACAAGTGGTATCAGAGCAGGTTCTCTCACAAAAGGGCTAACACCTTGAGAGATTCTGAAGATGAGTACACCACAAGGAATCCTTGAAGGGCAATCCATTACTCGGCCACCCTATTTCAACGGCCAACATTATAGTTGGTGGAAGAATAGGATGGAGAACTATATTCAGGCAGAAGATTATGAGTTATGGATGCTCATCAAGAACGGGCCCCTTGTTCCCATCAAGGTGCTTGAAGATGGTAAGAAGGTTCCCAAGGAACCCATAGAGTTTGATGCTGAAGACTATAAGAAAATGGAAAAGAATGCCAAGGCCAAGAAGCTATTATATTTTGGCCTAGGTCCAGATGAATATACACGTATCTCGGAGTGTGAGTCAGCCCAGGAGATATGGAATGCCCTCCAAGTAGCTCATGAAGGAACAAGTCAAGTCAAACAATCACGTATTGAGCTACTCATGAGGCAATATGAGTTGTTTGATATGGGTGATCGTGAGAACGTGATGGATATGTACACACGCTTCACCCACATAGCAAACGAGCTAAAATCCCTGGAAAAATCCTTCACCACAGAAGAGCTGGTGAGGAAGATTCTAAGGATTTTGCCTCGGTCTTGGGAAGTGAAGGTGACAGCCATCCAAGAAGCTAAAGACATGAACAAGATCACCCTCGACGAGTTGATTGGCAATCTTCAAACCTATGAACTCAGAAAGAACTCACAACAAAAAGAGGAGCAAAAGAAGGATCGTGGGCTTGCCTTGAAAGCACAAGAGGATGATGACTCTGACCTTGAGAATGAAGAGATGGCCTTAATGACACGAAAGTTCAAGAAATTCTTCAAAAAGGTCAAAGAAAACAGCAGAAGAAAGGACTTCAGTAAATCCAGAAACACCCCCCGAGAACAGTTCACAGGGTGTTTTAAATGTGGCAAACCAGATCACCTTGTGAAAAACTGCCCTCTGCTTCGAGAAGAGCAGGAGTTTGAACAACCCAGAAAACAGGTTCGAAAACAACCTGTGAACACCTCAGGCAAAAGATTCTCGAAGGCTATGCTTGCTGCCTGGGGAGACTCTTCTGAGGATGAAGGTGAATCTGAAAGTGAAGGAGATGCTGTAGCTCTCATGGCACAAAGTGACTCAGACTCAGATGATGAATCCACAAACAGCTTGACTGATCTCAAGAACAACGTACGTGGTCTCAATAAAGCAACTCTCGAAAAACTTTTGTATACCTTGATGGATACTTGTGCTGAATTGGAACGAGATGTCCGAGACCTAGAACTAGAAAATGAGATTCTTAAGAATGAGAAACTTGAGGCTGAAAGAGAAATTCTAGCTTCACATCAAACCATAAATGACCTTAGGGAGATCTTGATCTTGAACGAAGTAAAATATACCACCAATCAAGCCAAGGCTGAAAAGGAAACCCTTGAGCTTAAAGAAAAGGTTGAAGTTTTGCTTGCTGAAAACAAGAACCTGTCAGCTAAAGCAAAACGCACAGAACACGACCTTGCCACAAACAGGTTGTGGAACAAGTCCTCACAAGCCCTTGATTGGTTAAACACTCACCACAGTCGAAACAAAAAGGGACTTGGATATAAGCCTAAACGAACCGTTTACCCAATCCATAGAAAGTATGTGGGATTACCTGAAAACATTGTTTGCTTTCATTGTGGTAAAACTGGTCACTATTAATATTCATGTCCTTCAAGAAGGTATGCCATTGAAAAGAATGAAAGGTATGTAAAACAAATCTGGATTAGGAAAGATGAGCTTTATTTGTCTAAAAGAATGGGACCCAAGTGGATCTGCATTCCCAAAACTAACCTTTGATTTGTTTTGCAGGCTGAAGTGAGAGACGACAACCCCACAAACAACCTAGCAAACAGGGTAAGAAACACCCTGGCAAATAGCTCAGAAAATAACCTTGAAAACAGGCAGCTGTGGTATGTTGATAGTGGGTGTTCGCGGCATATGACCGGAGAAAAATCAAACTTTCTCTCACTTACAGCTTCAACTGGTGGGAGCGTGGCTTTTGGAAACGGAAAGTCTGGGACAATTGTCGGTATAGGTAGCATTGGTAAAACTCTCTCCCGCTCGATTGATAATGTGCACTTAGTTGATGGTTTAAAGCATAATTTACTAAGTGTGTCCCAACTGTGTGACAAGAACAATCTAGTGGTGTTCTCACGAACACATTGCTTGGTTGTCAATGCCAACACAGGAGACGTTGTGTTAAAGGGGAAGCGTCACAAAAATGTTTACAAAGTTTGTATTTCCACACTTCTCCAAAACAACCTGACTTGTTTGAGTGCTGTGAATGATGATATAATGCTCTGGCACAAGAGACTAGGTCATGCGAGCCTTACTCTTTTAAACAAACTTGTTTCCAAAGACTTGGTTGTTGGACTACCTTCCATCAAGTTTAATGATGACAGGGTATGTGAAGCTTGTGCAAAAGGAAAACAAGTCAGATTGTCTTTTAAATCAAAAAGGTGTGTTAGCACTACCCGACCTCTTGAATTATTACACATTGATCTATGTGGTCCTATGAGGATAACAAGTAGAGGTGGGAAGAGGTATGTGCTTGTCATAGTGGATGATTACTCTCGATTTACTTGGACCCTGTTCTTGGCCTCCAAGGATGAAACTTTTGAGAATTTTATTGCCCTTCTCAAAAAGGTTGAAAAGAGAGTAGGACACTCATTGGTTAGCTTGAGGTCTGATCATGGTACTGAATTTGAAAATGCAAGTTTTACAGAATTTTGTAATACGCATGGTGTTGATCATAACTTCTCGGCCCCAAGAACACCCTAACAGAACGGGGTGGTTGAGCGCAAAAACCGCACCCTAGAAGACATGACTAGGACAATGCTTATTGCTAGTGGTCTTCCTAGGAACTTTTGGGTAGAAGCGTTGAACACATCATGTTACATTATGAATAGATGTATGATTAGACCTATTTTGAACAAAACTCCCTACGAACTCTTCAAAGGCAGAAAGCCTAACATTATGCATTTAAGAACATTCGGTTGTAGGTGTTTTGTGCATAAAAATGGGAAGGATGCTTTAGGAAAGTTTGATCCCAGGAGTGATGAGGCAATATTTCTCGGTTATTCCTCTCACAGCAAGGCATACAAAGTCTTTAACAAAAGAACCTTGCGCGTTGAGGAAAGTGTGCATGTGCTTTTTGATGAATCTAACACTTTGAATAAGAATGGTGCACAGGAAGAAGAGTTTGAATTAGGTCTTATCCGAAAAGAAGTGTTGCCCTATGAGAGACAAGGTAAGAACACCATGGAGACAACAGGCCCAGAAGTTGTTCCTCAAAAAGGCAGGCAAGGTGAACACCAAACAGGGGGAAACACCGTTGAACCCTGTTCGGGACCATGTTCTTCAGGAACAGGCTTACAAACAGGTGCAGAAACAGGCTCAGGAGGTGTTCGTGAGCCTGATTCTCCAAATATTCCGGCTAGAGTAGAGCATGTGTCTGTGGATCCACTTACTCCACGACCATGGAAGCACCATAGTTCACACCCCCTTGATCAAATTCTGTCTGATATTAACAGTGGAGTGCAAACTAGGTCTAAGCTTAAGAATTTTTGTGCTTTCTATGCTTTTCTCTCTAACATTGAGCCAAAGAATGTGAATGAAGCTCTTGCAGATTCAGATTGGGTCACGGCAATGCAAGAAGAGCTCCATCAATTTGAAAGAAACAGAGTATGGCACCTGGTACCTAAACCTGCAGAGAGAACAATCATTGAAACCAAGTGGGTGTTCCGAAACAAACTGGATGAGTCAGGAACAGTCACTAGGAACAAGGCACGGCTGGTTGTTCAAGGGTATAACCAAGAAGAAGGGATCGATTATGAAGAAACCTTTGCACCAGTTGCTAGAATTGAGGCTATTCGAATCCTAATAGCCTTTGCAGCTCATATGGAAATCAAGCTATATCAAATGGACGTGAAAAGTGCATTCCTAACGGATACCTTAAAGAAGAGGTGTATGTCAAACAACCCCCTGGTTTTGAAAACAGTGAATTTCCTAACCATGTTTTCAAACTTGACAAAGCTCTTTATGGTTTAAAACAAGCTCCTAGAGCTTGGTATGAACGTTTGTCAAGTTTTTTACTTGAAAATAATTTTAGAAGAGGCAAGGTAGACAATACCTTGTTTCTAAAATCTAAGGGGAAACATTTATTGATTGTCCAAATATATATTAATGACATTATATTTGGTGCAACTCATCATGATTTATGCAATGAATTTTCAAATATGATGAGGAGTGAGTTTGAGATGAGCATGATAGGTGAGCTTAACTTTTTCTTAGGCTTACAAATCAAGCAAACTCCAAACAGTACCATGATCCATCAACAAAAGTATATCAAGGAGCTACTTAAGCGTTTTGGGATGGAGTCGGCCAAATCCATAGACACTCCTATTTCTCCTTCAACCAAGTTGGTTATGGATGTTGGGAGTCCCTCAGTTGAGGAGAAACTCTACAGGGACATGATTGGGTCACTCCTATACCTAACCGCTAGTAGACCGGATATTGTATTTAGTGTTGGTTTATGTGCCCGTTTTCAGTCTAATCCTAAGGAAACTCATCTTGAAGCTGTTAAACGGATACTAAGATATTTGAAGCATACACCCAATTTAGCTTTATGGTATCCTAGAGGTTGCAATTTTGATCTTGTTGGATATGCTAACGCTGACTATGCTGGATTCCTAGCTGATAGGAAGAGTACCTCAGGTATGGCTCACTTTTTTGGACCTTGTTTAGTATCTTGGGCTACCAAGAAGCAACATTCAGTTGCCATGTCCACAGCAGAAGTTGAATATGTTGCAGCAGCTTCATGTTATGCTCAACTGTTGTGGATAAGACAACAGCTTAAGGACTTTTGTGTTGACACTGGATGCATTCCTATTTTTTGTGATAACACAAGTGCAATTAACATTGCCAAAAATCCATGTCAACATAAAAGAACAAAGCATATTGACATTCGACATCATTTCTTGAGAGATAATGTTGAAAAGGGTTTAATTTCTATGAATTTTTGCACAACGGAAAATCAAATTGCTGATATATTCACTAAGGCACTAGCTAGAGATCAATTTGAGAGAAATAGACTGGAACTAGGGTTGGTAAGAACACCCTGAGATACTTGTTTCCAAGACATGAACTAGGTTTGGTAAAAACAACCTCTACACCCTGTTCTCTCCCCTTGTTTGCAAATCTTATTAGCAACTGATGTGATTTATGTACAATGAGTGCATACACTCGAATTGCGTGCGTTTTTTTTAATTTATACAAAGAGTGCAGCATAAGGGGATGTACTAAGGATCACTGGAGCAGCTCTGCCACCCCTAGTACCAATGAGTCAAATCAAGATCAAACGGCGAAGAACAGGCAGGTATCTTGATCGAACGGAAAGAACAGGTACGTCCCTTGGTTGTTCGATGCATATGGGAATGTGTTTTCTTTAAACCTCCCTCCTTACCAAGGCACACGCCTTTAATGTTCTCACCCGTTGCAAACCTAGAGATCTTTAAAAGATTTTGGGTGCTCTCTCTCTCTTTAAATGCCCTGTTCTCAGTTCTTCTTTTCACCTGACTTCATCTCGCTCAAAAGCAAACCCTGCAAACAGCCTTAAACCCTAATCTCTCTCCTCTAGCAACAATGGCTTCCAACAACACCTCTCACTCAAAAGCCCTGGTTCTTGCGTCCTCAATCCCTGCTCCTCCTCGCCCAATCCTGTACAAGCCTTTCAGATTTCTGAAAAGCTTGTTCCTAAAGTCAGTCGGGATAGGGATGGACGATATTCCCTTCAATTGTGGAAGGGAATTGGTGTTTCTTGTGGGGTCAGTTGCATGTCCCATTAAAGTAGAGTCGGAGGGTGCACCATCGGGGCCTCAAGACAAAATCTTGGAAACCCCTGAAGGGTTTAGTGATAATTTCGAACCCTGTTCTTTTGGGCTGTTTCCTGAAACAGTGCCAGAAACAGGGAAAGACTCTTTTGACGCCGTGTGTGTGGAGGATCTGAATGTCGATTTCCAAGGGAATTCGAATGAGACATCAGAGGAGAGTCAGGAGAAGGATTCTCTCCCTGAGGCTGAACTCACTACTCCGGTTGCTCAAACCGGAGAGAAAAGGAAAAGGGTGAAAATAGTGGCTAGGCGCAGCAGAACGCCAAGAACAAGGCCACAACCAAGGTCTCAGCCCTCTCAAACTCCCTCTTCTCCAAAATCCTCCAAGCCTTCTCGCAAATCTGCAAGAATAGCTTTTCAATCCGCTCCCCGTATCTCTAAACCCTCTGCTCCAATCATCGAGGAGATTTCCTCTTCTTCTACCGAGGGGTTCTCGAGTTCGGACTCTGAGAACACCTCTTTCAAACAGGAGACACCGGTGTTCTCCGAGTCCTCTAAAGATCAAGCCCCTCAAAAATCAACCTCTAAACCTGCTGTGAAGCCCTCTCCTGCAAACTCACCCCTCAAAAGAAAGTCCAGAACAGCTCCCCTACCACACGCTACCACCTCTATTCCTCCTCCCAAACACCCAAAGAAGTCCACTCCCTCTCCTATGTCTGACAAGCATGCGCAATTACTTAAGCGCAATGTCGTCAGGGGGAAGGTAGTAAATGTACGTTTTTTCGAGGAACAGGGTCTGGGGGTGTTCCTGAACAAGTTGCGAGTCCAAGGCTGGCTCGACTTATTTGCAAACACCCAGTTGGGGTGTTCTGTGCCTGAGTTGGCTGAGTTTTACGCCAACTGCAGTGTCACCAAAGGGGTGGTGACAAGTTTTGTGAATGGGCAAGGCATTAAGGTTGATGCGCCCACACTTGGGAAAATATTGGGGGTGCCCTCACAAGGCTTTGCTGTGTATGTGAGGGAAGACAAGACTGCCCTGGCAACAGCCAGGCTCCTAGAGGTGTCCCAACGCCTCAGTCAGAAACAGGGCCTGAGAACACCCCTCTCGGTTAAGAAGGGTGAAATGACCTCCCTGCACCAACTACTGTTTATGTTCACCATCAAGAACATAATTCCGCGAGGTCAAGGGCGAAACTCAGCAGATGCCCTCGATCAATGTCTGGTGGACCTACTGGATCGGGAGGAATCAATAAACCTCCCTGCAATCATGATTCGCCACATAGGGCGAATTGCGAACACCACCCGAGCCCATGATCTTGGCTATGGGTTTCTGCTGACAAGGGTGTTTGAGCACTTTGGGATAGCGCTCACACGGAGAGTGGCGGCCCAAATCATTGATGAGATTGGGATTGACACCCTACTAGGGTGTGGCTATGAGGTTGACGAAGGGTCAGTCTCCAAACAGGGTCGTCGACCACCTCGACCACCTGTTTCTGGGCAACCTTCCATCAAGGTTGAGGCTGTTCTTGAGGACAATGCTCGCCTCAAGGATGAGCTCTCCGCCGTCAAGGCTGCTCTTGCTGAGGAACAAGCCCTCTCCGCCAAACGCCATGAAGATTTGCTTGCCCTTCTCTCCACCCTTGCCCCCAGCATTCCTCCTCTGTAAACGAAACCACCCCCTGCTCCCTGATTGTCTAGGCTGGTCTCTAGTCTCCTCCTCCTCCTATCTTAGTTTTGTTGTTTTGGCATTGTACTACTTTTCTTTGCAATGAAATATCTATTTGCAATGCTTTATATGCTTTTCTTGCAACCGTCCTGTTGTTCTTGCTTTTTAATGATGCCAAAAGGGGGAAGAATAGTATAACCTATTGACAAAGTATGACGAATGAGCCTGACCTTGACTTGATAGGGTGGGTTGACCTCTAACTCCTTGTACCTACGTGGATCCCTATCAGCATTCAATTTTTTTTAATATGGACACTTGGTTTGTCATCATCAAAAGGGGGGAAATTGTTGAATTAGTATATTCAGTTTTGATGACAACAAACCCAAGTGTAAAATGCTCTTAAGTAATGTTGCTCCAAACAAAGTTCTCCAAACAGGCATACACTGTTATTTTCAATATGCGTCTTAACTTGTTTGCTGAATGTTGAGAACAAGTCTTAAGAACAGGTTCATACCTTGATGACTCACGCTCAAGTCAAGAACACCACCTCGATGAGTTGATTGTGTGTTAAGATCAGTTCCTGAACTCAAGCAATACAGAACAACCTGGCAAACAGGCTAGGTGTTTCAAGGATAATCCAGCAAACAGGCCTTTCTGAACTCAAGCGATACAAGAACAACCTGGCAAACAGGTTGGTCTAGGTGGTTGGGGCAGCATATTCGTCTTGAACAAGATGACTGGATCTACAACAAGATGTCTTGGGTAATTTAGGTTTTATTTTTTAGACTCTTGTTAATATGCCAATCTTGAAAAGTCTCTAACTAACCACTCTTGAATTGGTTGCGCTATTTGCTTCAGAACACCAAGTTTGAACAACCCTGTAAACAGGGTACCTAGGGTGTTTCTGAACTGCAACGGCCAAACCCGGTTACTTTGGAAAACTTATTTTGGTTGGCCAAAAGCTCTAATATATTTTGATAAAATTCCAAGACAGCAATTTAAGTTGTAGGAAATCTTTTGATATGAAAATCACTTGGGAGATTTGCAAAACTGATTTTGGAAAATATTTACCAAAACCGAAAATATTTCTCTCTTATCCTTTGGAAAGTGATTAATTCAAAATTCAAGATGAGATTCTTTTCTAGGTATTTCAGGGCTATTTTTAAGGGGAAAAGATAGCCTTTTATCCTCCAAAATCAAATCCCTACAATATTGGGAAACTCTATCCTCATTGGATCTTTTAGCCGTTGGAATTCTCTGTGCTAAGCAAAGATCTCTCTTTGCTAAGCATAGCTGATTTTATCACTTTTCCTTATTTTTGACAGTTGGATTTTTTGTTTAAAAACTCAATATTTAACTCCCATTCAGAAGATAAGAAAAAACGAGAAACATACACAACATACGCAAAAAGGGAGAAGTGCAAAAGTGGTTTTTCTAGTGAGAAGAATTTTTCGAGCTACTCTTGAGAAAAGAAAAACCGAGACAAGTTGTGTTTAAGCTGAGCTTTCAAGATATTGGCATACTAGGACCTCATTGTACCTTACATCTGCTTAAATCAGAAGTACCCCCGTAAGGTGTTTTGTAACCCTGATCTTGGATCAGAAAAGTGAGTGAGTGGTCCTCAGTCGTGTGGACTTTGGACGTGTCCAATCTGGTGAGATTTGGACGTGGTGTAACCTTTCTTAGAAAAGAAGGTTACGTGGTTGCAAGTTGTAACAAGGTGTGTTACATTTGTAACGTGTGAAGCCCGTTAGTGAAAGTGGTTAAATCCTACACGAGGTAGGTCGTGGTTTTTCACACCTCAGTTGGGCTAGAGGTGTTTTCCACGAAAAAATTGTGTGTGCTTTATTTCCGCATTTATCTTGTTGATTTTCGCCTTTGAGCAAATTGAAAACATCTGGTGCAAACAAGTCAGAAGGTTGTTTGTAATTCAAGAACAACCTCTGCAATCAGGAGGGTGTTTGTCAGTAAGTACGCGAAAATCGAACACCACAATTCACCCCCTCTTATGGGTAAGTACTCCTAAATTCAACACATATGCTTTTTAAGCTTAGACCAAGTTGTGATTTTGGACTTAGCTTCTCTAGCCCTACTCTTCTTCAAGTGCTCATGCCATAGTGAAGCATACTCATTCAACTTAAGAATTGCTAACTTGAAGGCTTTTTCATCATCATAATCTTTGAGTTCAAAGATTCTTTCAATAGCTTGAACCCAATCAAGATAGCTTTATGGGTTAAATTGCCATCAAATTCCAGTGCCTCTACCTTGACATCTCTAAGGTCATCCCTTGGATTTCTTCTTCTTCTAGGATCTCTTTCCTCTTCTTTTATGTATTTATGAGAGGAAGAGTAAGAAATGTCTATGGCATTGACATCATAGCCTCATTGGTAAGGGTTTGCTTATGCAGATCCTCTTGTCCAACCTCTTGAGTGAGTTTCCTCATTTCCTCTTGAAGCTCTAGAAGGGCCTGGCCTATGTCGTAGGCTTGTTTAGAAGGAATGATCTTGGAATGAGAAGCATCTCCTTCACCGGCCATGGTCATAGTTGGTAAGGTAAAAAGAGGAGAAAGGATGAAAATAGGGGAAGCACTAGCGTGCTAGAGGGGCACGGGCAAGAAACAGTGAAAATAACGGGGACATGGTCGTGCTTAGGGGCATGGGGGTCATGCCAGATCTCTAAAATAGGAAACAGGAGTGCAGGAAAGGGGCACGGTCATGCCAAGTAGCATGGAGTGGCTGTGCCAAATCTCTGCCTAGATATTTTATTTACGATCTTTTTTGTGCTGGCTTTTTGTGGAGTTTCAGGGATGTGTTTAGGTTAGGGATGGCATTCGGGCTATAATTAGGATTCTTTGTGGACTTAAAGAAGAGACTTATAGAGAGAAAAGTGAAGGTAAGATAATAGCAAAGAAGGATTAAAATCCAAATAAATCAAATACAAGATGGATAGATTTGATGCTCATTAAGATGAAGGAACTTTTTGCTGTAATACCAAATGATGCATGGGTGACTTCTTTTAGCCAAGTAAATGTTTAAGATTGAAGAGGGAAGCCCAAGAGCTTGAAGAATATCATATAATTCCTTGCCAAACCCCTAAAATAAAAATGATAATCTAACAAGATCACAACCTCATGTTAAGATCAACCATCAAGCAACAGAGATTTTTTTATAGATTTTGAGAAAGTTAGTAAAAAAATAATCAAAGGGATATATCTAGGCTAAAGGTTAAACCACCACCTAAATTAAATCAATCCACCTTCTAACTGTCTAACCCTTAGCACCAAAGATTAGATTAAAAAAATGAACTCCAATCACCACCTTCCTTAGAAAGATAAAGAATTTGAGATTTAATGAAAAAAATCACCAAGCTTCAACCTCTTATACCATTCAACAAGTCTAAGTTTTCATGGAGGTAATTGAGTCTACAAGGGAGGGATTAGTTGACAATATGGGGCTTATAAAATATCCTAGAAAATAAAGCAAGATGCTAAGATAATTACAATCAAGATGAGCTGTATTTTCCAGGATTCATCCTCTATCTTCTAGAGAGCCTTAACAAGTCTCTAGGTGCCACCACTTGGAGTGCCTTTCTTAGTGAGTATAGAATCACCTTATGCTAATTAATCTTTAAGTTCACAGTGGTAACCTCCTCAATTAAGGCCAAATTTCAGATTGCTTCAAAACTAAAATTTTGTACACGCTCAAAATATTGGGGGTCATTTCTCCCAATTTGAAATCCAATGCTAAATTTTAGCACAAGGCACTAAAATAGACATCTTAGGGAACTATTAAAGCTTGGTCTTACATCAATTGGTTTTGTTAGTCCAATCGAAACTTAACCGAAATTCAACAAATTTGCTGGATAAAAACCAGCATTCCTGTAACGGAGTTAGGAAATCCGAATGCAAATATCTACTAAAAATACTTACATATCCCAATAGTAGACTCGTTTAGCTTTCCAACAAGTCATAGATCATTAATATTTGAGCTCATTTAAGACCTTGACAAAGTGGACTTATGGGCTGGAATTGGGTGGCAAGTGACATTAGGATAGATGGGACCATCTTCATACCCTGGTGCAAGGTCAAGTGGACTCAATATGTATTAGGCATAATGCATTCGATTCCTCCTATTTCTATGGAAAATCCTTGCATGGCTTCATTGTGGCTCGTTATGTTATTATCAACTATCCTTACTTGTAAAGGATTCTTAGCTATTTTCCACATAAATTTTGGATTTAATCTTTTTAAAAAACAGATAGAACAGCCACTATCTATGTAGGTTTCACAATTCATATTTATTATATTCCTCTAAACATAAATTTATTGGGATATAGATACCATTAGAATTTGTATTGGTGACTTCATAGTATATCTCCATAGTTATATTTTTGACTAATTTATCTTCATAGATTGACTCATTCAGTTCTTGTTTTCATACTTCGGTGATTGACTTTTCTATCTAGTCTCGTACTTTGGTCTCCACTGTGTCTTCGGGGTTCAAAGCTCATTTTACTCATTTTACTGGTCACATTAATTATATCATCTTCTTTAAGCTGTTCTTTAGCTAATAAAGAGCTTTGTCCCCATTATGATCTTGCACTCTTACTTCTTACTAATTCGGGTTGAATAGTAATTTTATCATTCTTATCAGTTTTTATTACATTTTTCTTATTAATTTTTGTGGGATTGGCAAAGCTAGATATCCAAGGCCTATCAATTTTTATATCCTGCAAATTAGATTTTATCCTTTGAATTTTTTGCATTAGAGTAGGACTTCTAAATTTTTCTACCTCTATCATTGTTATCTTTGTCTTTAGATCTATATTATCTAACTTATAGATTATTTTTCAAAATATCCTTAGTGTGTATCATCCTCTTTTCATGTCATTCGAATAGTTTTTATCTTAGGGAATAAGAAGTTTTTAGCAAATTCATCTTTTAAGCTTATATAATATCAAGGTCGGCAATTAAATCCTACTGATCTATTACATAAATTGATCTTAATCTCTGTGATAATTTGATTATTAAATTTGGTATGCCTGATATCACAGAGTAAAGTACAAAGATTAATATTCTTGCCATTACATTGTGTTGGAGTAATTTGCGCTTGGACACTTTCAACATGGATATATCTATACTTTCTTTGTTATGCTTAAGGACATTCTTCCCAATTGATGAGATTAACTTGTCCCGTACCATACTTACAATTTTTTTATTTCTAGATCTCCTTCCATCATTTTACATATGTACTTACTCTTTAATTGAACTACAAATTTGTTATAGATCATGCCTTTCTAAATTATGGGAAGAACCCAAGCTCCTTTGACTTCTTCGTTGTCATTGTCTAAAAGAAATTCTTTTCCGTGAAGACCACTAAGACTAATCGAACTGCTTTCCATCATATAGCTGGTTTCTTCATAGTCATCCTTTAGTACAATCTCAATAATTCCCTTTTTGTTTTTCAAGCCTAGATCTATTGCTTCTTCTTTGCTATGTTCAAAATAATCTACACTACCTAAAGTATTAATAGCTTTTTATTCTTCCTATTTTTCCATTTATTAATATAACACCGATAATTCATATTTTATATGTAATTTCTCCTTTATTTTACCTATTTTTAAGTCTTTAAAATATGTTTTTGTGAGTAAATAATGCATATTTTATATGATTTTCAGGTGGAAATAAAATAAAAAAATTCGTTTATAAAGATGATCAAGTGAATTTGGCTTTGTCTAATCTCCCAATGCTCAGAAGCCCAACCCAGTAACACTTCCTACTCTCACTCCTTCACAGCCCTGCTGGACTAACCCTAGTCTATTAATCCGCAACCCAATACTCAAGCCAACCTCCTCCTCACTACTTCTCTCCCTTTCTCACGTCTAGGCTTGTTCTCCTTGGGTGGCCCAGTAAGTGCTCGAGTGAAGCCGGCCCAACATCTCCCTCACTCTTCTTCCTTCTCCAATGCCTCACTTCTTCAAGCATGTGGGCCTTTCTATTATGACCCAACAACATGTTCACCATCATCATCATTACGTGAGCTTGCTATCTTTATTTCCTGCGGTCCAGTCACATAGCCAGCACCCCGCCACTCGGTTTTCTCTTCAGCTAGTGTGAAATGCCCACGTGAGTCACAGTCCTATTGAATGAGAAAATGACCCGCCCATTTTCATGCCTAGTCAATCATGAAACCATTGATAATTTAGCCCCATTCTTAATTGTCTCTTATTAATTCTAGGAAGTTAAGGGGTGAAAAAGCACTATAAAAGGGGTTCAAGGTTGGATCACCCAATCTATCCACTCATTCACCCATTTAAGCATCCAAGCATTCTTCCATCTTCCATCTTCTTTCTTTTTAGAGAGTAGAGAGCATTTTGTAAGACAAAATCATTTGGGTTGAAAGCTTTAGAAGAAAATAACCTTGAAATTAGCTAATTTTCTCTTCTCTCCGCATCTCATTTGTTAGTAACAGTTGAGATTTTACACTTAATTTTATCATTTTGTATAATTGAGTACCAAAGCTTGGGCATAATAAGCGAAATATACCAATTTAATAGTGTTTTTGCTAACTATGACCGGCTAGAATACTCTTCTATGATTAGGATGGATCCTTGGTAATAATACTGTTTTGCCAATTTCTTTTGGAGTTATTTTTGTCTCTTTAAATTACATAATTTTGAGTTTATACTTAATCTTAACTTATTTATGCATCTTAATACTATTATTTAATAACGTTGATTAAAATAGTTAAATTTGCCATCTCAAATGAATATTAGACCTTGTAGGCTAATATGATGAGTATGTAATTTGACTTAAAATTATAATTATTAAAATTGAATAATTTATACTAGAAATTAGATAAGTTATATTTCAAAAGAATGTTTCATGCTAAACTATAGATTAAGAATCTCATTTGATAATTATAATCATGTTTTTAATTTATGACCTAATACTTATAGCCTAGACTGAACAAGAGACAAATTGGACCCCATTTGAATTAGTAATTCAATATTTACATCAATGGTGAAATCCAAGGTCCTAGATCATTCTCTAATTTGATTTCTCTCCAGTTTCTTGACTCATATATTCTTTTTTTTAGTTCCTTTAATTCATATTGATAATCGAACTACTCAATTAAACTATTCTTTATAATCAAAAAAGCTAAATTGAAAATCGCTATTATTTCTCATGGGATTGACACTCTACACTCGCTAGTCTATAATTAAACTTGTGCACTTGCAAGTGAAAAGGGTTTTAAAACTGAACATAAAATCCACATCAAGTTTTTGGCGCTACTGACAGGGAGAAAATAGTGATTTTTGGATTTTTTCTTCCTTTTATTCTTTTTATTTATTTGTTTTCCTTTATTTCTTGCTAATCTTATAATTTTATTTATTTTCTTTATTCTCAGCCCCCCTCCCTTCTATTTTCATTATTTTGCTTTCTTTTTCTCCCCAATCCCTCATAATCTAACCATTTTATTTTTGTTCTTCTCATTCCATTCTAATCTAACTATTTTCCCCTCTCTTCTAATCTAACATAATCTAATCTAATCTAACTCTTTTATTTTTGTCATTTTGTTTATTTCATCTAATCCAACAATCTCTTTCGCTCTTATTTCCTTTATTCCCTTTTTATTTATTTTATTTTATTTTTATTTTGCTTTATTTTTTTTCATTTTTCCCGCTTTCCCTGGATCCTTCTCGCATTTGTTTTTTTTTTTTTTTCATTTTCCTTCTCATCTCTCTCTTCTCTTTTGTTCCTATTTTGTTTTGTGGTTATTGAGATGGTGATTTCATATTGTTCTCTTAGTTGTTTGTGGGTTTATGCATGGTAGACATTCTTTATCCTTAGATCTCATAGAATACAATCTTGAAATTGCTTCATCAGATAAGAGCTAAGAAATGTGAACATAAGAAAACAATAGCTAAAGAAGAAACCCCGCCACCTAAGAAACTTAAAAAGTATTTTACCCCCCACCTATGAGTCACCCACAAGCTATTTGAGATTAAATATTCTCTTATCCAAATGGTCTCATCATTTTACGAGCTAAGAAACTTGAATATAAGAAAAAGATAGTTAAAGAACTAACCCCACCACCTAAGCAACTAAAAGAGTATTGTACACCCCCACTTATGACTCACCCACAAGAATATATGTGCCTACTGTTATGGGGCCATTTGAGATTAAATATTCTCTTATCCAAGTGGTCCCGTCATTTTATGGGCTAGAGTTTGAAAATCTTTCCAAGCAAGTTAATGCATTTTTAGATATTTGTTCCACTGTATTTTTGAATAATATCTCTAGTGATGCTCTTCGCTTGCAGCTTTTCCCTTTTTCTTTGAAAGATAAAGCTAAAGCTTAGTTAGATACTAAGACGAACATCACCACTTGGGATCAAATGGGAAAGGAATTCTTGAAAATGCTTTTCTTTGATTGCAAAATGACTGCCTTAAGACGTACTATAACCACTTTCTCACTTTATAAAAATGAGTGATTTCATTGAAGTTGGAAAAGGTTCAAAGAATTATTGTAAAGTTGTCCTCACCATGAGGTCCCTAAGTGGTAACTTGTCCAAAGTTTTTACTCTGTCTTAGATGAGCACAATAGGCAAATGGTCGATGTATCATGTGGTGGTAGATCCTTGCATAAAACTCCCCAAGAAGCTTGGGAATTATTTGAACAATTGAGTGAAAATTCACACTTATGTGCTACTTCTTTGCATTTCGATTTGCCTAGGCAATTAGGAAGTAAACGGGGGATTCATGAGGCTTCACATTCAATTGATATTTTTGGTGAAGTAATGCAAATTTGATCAATTGTTGTGCATGAACAAAGTGTCTAATGCCCCTTCTATGCAAGATGTGTATTCGATTTGTGCTATTCCCATGCATGCTTTTGTTGACCGTCCTTGTATTGGTAATCTGATTGTGTGATTGAACAAGTGAATACTACCTAAGGATTTCCTTTATCCAACAATTCTTATTCCAATAGCTATAATTATGATTAGAGGAATCATCCTAATTTTTAGTGGGAGTCTGAAAATATTGAGAATCCTCAAGCCTAGTTTAGTAGACCTACCCATCTTGGTTTTCAAAACTAGAGATACGCTCCACCTTCCCATCAAGCTCTATCTGCAAGATCTGATATAGATAAGGTAATTTCTGCCCTTGGCACCTTGACTTATGTTGTGCGAAATGTTGATTCTAAGCTCCAAGGAATTAAGTCTAAAATACATATTGTTAACTCTTACTCACAATCTATAGCTATGTTAGAAACTCAACTTTGGAAACTAGCCAAAGCTGCAGGTAAAATATAAGAAGGAAAACTTCTAAGTCATCCAAGAACCCTAAAGGCCAACAATTTGAACAATTGAAAGCTGTAATGGTTCTTTGCAGTGGTAAAGAAGTAGATAACAAGGTTAGTGCAGAGGAATATGATAAAGAGAAAGGACTTAAGACCATGGAAAGTGACATTGAGAATGAAAAAGAGAATGACCTAGGCCTTTTTCCTGTTGTATTTGAGCCGATTGTGACATATAAACCAAGGGCTTTTTACCCTCAAGCTTTAGATACGCCATTCCCTTCTAAGACAAATAAGTAAAGAGATGACATCCTAGAGACCTTCGAGCAAGTTAAGGTCAGTCTTCCCCTGTTGGAAGCGATTAGATAGATCCTAGCTTATGCAAAGTTCCTTTAAAGACATGTACACTTTTAAAAGGAAATCTAAAGATGACAATTCTAAAAAAGTTCTTCTAAGTGAACAAGTGAGCTTGATTTTGAAATGTAACACTCCACCTAAGTTCAAAAATCCTGGTGTCCCTACCATCTCATGTTATATCAGCAATCACAAAATCAAAAGTGCACTTTTGGACTTGGGTTCCAGTGTTGATTTGATACCATATTCTTTTTACTTAGAGCTGGGATTGGCATTCTAATTATACCCTTCAGCTTGCTAATAGGTCAATTAGGACTCCCGGGGGCTGAATAGATGATCTCTTGGTTTAAATTGATAAAGGATTCTTTCCTGCTGATTTTATTGTATTAGACATGGACCTTAATCAAGCTTCTAAACATATCCCTCTTATTTTAAGACATCCCTTCCCAGCCAAAGCTAATGCCACTATTAACTATAGGTTGGGAGTGATGGGTGTCTCGGTTATGAACATAAGAGTTAGGCTTAGCATTTTTATTGCTTCCTCTCAACCTGTGTTTAAAGATTAATCTGAATATTTATTTACTGATGTGATTGATGAAATGATTGAAGAAGCTTTGCCTGCTATTCTGAGCAGTGATCCTTTGGGAACTTGCCTTTGCTATAGGGATGTGAGATTGTTTGACTTAGGAAGTACAATAGATGAGATGGATTCTAATCTAGATTGTACTCCACATCTTGAGTCTTCCTCTAGGGTGTCTACTCATGAACCTCTTCCATCTTTGGCAAGTTCTCCTATGCCACCTTGATTGTGTGCTTGGCTAAACTTGAGTTGAAATCTCTCCCTAATTCACACAAGTATGTGTTTCTATGCCTTAAAGAGACTCTACCTGCTATTATATCTTCTTTTTTATCTTGTGATGAAGAGAAAGCGTTGATTCATATTTTGTCTAATCATAAGGGTGTTAAAAGGTGATCAATTGCTGATTAAATGGATTAACCCCACAATTTGTATGCATAGAATTCATTTAGAGGACGATGCCAAACCTGTTAAGCAAATGCAACATACACTGAAACTTCACATGAAAGAAGTTGTCCAGAAAGAGGTACTGAAGCTTTTAGATGCAGGCTTTATCTATCCTATTTTTGATAGTTAGTGGGTCAGTCCAGTTCAAGTCGTCCCTAAGAAATGTGGCATAATTATGGTTAAGAGCAATGAAGGTGAACTAATTCCTACTAGACAGACCATAGGGTGGAGGGTGTGCATTGATTATAGAAAGTTGAATTCTATCACTAGAAAGGACAATTTTCCTTTCCCATTCATTGATCAAATTTTAAAAAAATTAGCTGGATAAATTTTTTATTGCTTTTTAGATTGTGTTCTAGTTATAACCAAATACTTGTTTGTCCTGAGGATCAAGAGAAAACCACCTTCACATGCCCATCGAGTACTTTTGCTTATTGGAGGATGCTTTTTAGGTTGTGTAATGCACCTTCCACAGTCCAAAGATGTATGATGCATATTTTCTGATTATACTGATAATTTCATGGAGATGTTTGTGGATGATTTCTTTATTTTTGGTTCTTCATTTGATATGCGTCGTCTTACTATTCTATCCATTGTATTGAAAAGATGTGAACAAGTGAATCTAGTCTTGAATTAGGAAAAGAGTCATTTTATGGTCAAGAAGGGATTGTGTTAGGACATAAAGTGTATAAAAAGAGAATTGTGGTTGATAAGGCCAAGGTTGATCTAATTTCTAATCTGCATGTGCCTTCTTCTATGAAGAAAGATAGATCATTCCTTGGTCATGTTAGTTTCTATAGGAGATTTATTAATGATTTTAGTAAAGTGACTTGCTAATCTCCTTACCCAAGATGCTTCTTTTGTGATTAATGAGTCTTGTATGAAAGCTTTTAAAAAGCTTCGGTCTTTATTCGTGTTAGCTCCTTTTGTGCAGCCCCCTGATTTTTCTCTATCATTTTAGATTATGTGTGATGCATCTGATTTTGTTATTACGGTTGTTTTAGGTCAAAGGTTGAAGAGAATGCCTCACATCACTTACTATGCTCGAAGAACTCTATTTTACGCTCAAAAGAATTATTCAACTACTAAAAAAGAGTTTCTAGCTGTAGTATTTGCATTTGATAAATTTCGTCCATATCTTTTGTGTTTGAAAGGGATTGTGTTTACCGGTCATGCTGCATTAAAACATTGTTGGCTAAGAATGACACTAAACTAAGACTGATAGATGGATTTCGTTGCTCCAAGAGTTTGCTGTGTCATTTGCTTCTCTCCCTTGGTTTGCTCACATTATAAACTACCTTGTAACTATGAAGATTCTTCCTTATTGGTCCAAACAAGAAAAAGATAAGTTTTTCTCACAAATAAGACATTACTATTGGGAAGACCCCTATGTTTTCAAGCATTGTGTTGATCAAGTGATACGTAGATGTGTCTTCGAGAGTGAAATTATTATAGTATTTTAGCCTTTTGTCACTCTTATACTTGTGGTGGTCACTTTGGCGGTTGAAGGGAAGCTGCTAAAGTCCTACAAAGTGGGTTCTTTTGGCCCACTCTATTTAAAGATGCTCACCTATCTATCTTGCTTGTGAGTGTTGTCAACGTCTGAGTGGTGTGTCCTGTCATAATATGATTCCCCTTTCCCCTATTCTAATTGTTGAGATATTTGATGTGTGGGTATTGATTTTATGGGTCCTTTCCCCCATCCTTTGGCTTTGTTTACATATCGACTGCTATTGATTATGTGTCAGAGTGGGTGGAAGCTCCGGCTACTAGGACCGATGACCACAAGGTTGTGGTCCAGTTTGTGCAAGAGTGCCTTTTTTGCCAATATGGTACCCCTAGAGCTCTTATTAGCGATGGAGGTAGTCACTTTTATCATCGATCTTTTGAGGCTTTACTTAGAAAGTATTTTGTAACACATAAAATAATTACCCCCTATCACCCTCAGACTAATGATCAAATTTAGGTATCTAATCGAGGGATCAAGTCTATACTTGAAAAAATGGTTCGCGCTGATGGGAAAGATTGTTCTTTGAGATTGCATAATGCTCTTTGGGTCTATTGTACTGCTTTTAAGACTCCCATTGGGATGCCTCCTTACTTCTAGTTGAATTAGAACACTATGCTTTTTTGACTATTAAAGCTTTCAATTTCGATATGAAACAAGCGGGTTCTAATTATAGGCTTCAATCGAATAAATTAGATGAATTACATAATGAAGCCTATGACAATGCTGAGATTTATAAAGCCAAAACCAAAGTTTTTTATGATAAAATGATTTCTCAGAAATCTTTTGAACCTAATCAAAAGGTTTGGCTTTTTCACTCTAAGCTTAAGTTGTTTCCTGGCAAGTTGAGATCTAGATGGGATAGTCCTTTCATTATCTAACAAGTGTTTCCCTCTAGGGTGGTCTAAATTTTGGATTCCCAAGATGGTTAGGTTCTTATGGTTAATGGCTAACGTTTGAAACTTATTATGACTCATGATATTGAGTTTGGTTTGATTGATTCCGTCGATTTAGTAGACCCTGTCTACTATGATTAGAGGGTGGGACCTTGTATGGCTGAAGATATAAAACTTAGCGCTTGTTGGGACACGACCCAATCTTTTTAGGTGAGTTTAAGTTTTTGTATTCTTTTTCTTTTTGGTATGCTTGTGTTATTTGGTGTGATTCCTCACTTGGTTTTTGGCTTTTGTGGTTGGTACTAAGGTACTTTGGGGGTTTGGTTATATGGCTTATATGGAAATGCCTTCCTCATGCTATCAAGTTGTGTTACTCTTTTCTCAATTTCTCTCTTTCTTATTGTTTTCTACGTTGAGGAAAATGTAAGGTTTAGGCATTAGGGGAAGGCAAAATCAAACTTTTGAGGAAAATTTGAACTTAAAAATCTATGGGTGAATTTGATTGTGGAAAGAACTTGAGTGTTCTGATTATGCATATTCTACTCTTATTGTGTGGATTTGATTTATGTGACTCATGCCCATTAGAAATCATTTACAATGTCATTGTGAGTATTTAATAAGTATTGAGTTCCCGATTGACTTTTCAATGAATAAATAAAATAAATTGAATTAATTAAGTTCTAATTTCGGTACCAATGTTTAGGTACTATCTCTATCCATATCTTTAATTGTCTGAATATGTACTAAGTGCTTCTTTAAGTGTTATCTTTACTAATGTCTTTATCCACTCAAGGGAGCGCAAAGAATCAAGTAACTTTTAAAAAATTCAAACAATCAAAAAAAGAAAAGATCAACAAAAAAGTTAATAAGTTGATTTGGCATTGGGGACTTAACTTTAAGATTTTTTGTGATTTTTGTTATATGGGGTGAAATTGTGTATTTACGGTTTGCTACATGGCTTCACTATGTGCTTAATTTGCTTGAATCTTGACTTATTAACTAAGTTGGAATTAGAAATATTTAATGATGAGTTATGGGTTGGTAATGAATTGATTTATATGATTTGGAATAGACATTCATTGTTGGATTATTTGATTTTCTTCCCTAATCTTATTCTACTTAATGAGTTGAATGAATTTATGCATTATTGTTATTTTTTGTTCGAGGACTAATAAAGTTTTAGTGTGGAGGAGTTGATATTCATATTTTATATGTAATTTTCTCCATCATTTTACCTACTTTTAAGTCTTTGTAATATATTTTTATGAATAAATAATGCATATTTTACATGATTTTTAGGTGGAAATAAAATACATAAATTCACTTATGAATGTGATCAAGTGGATTCAATTTTGTCCAATCTCCCAAGTGTGGACGCTCAGAAACCCAGCCTAGCAACTCTTCCTACTCTCACTCCTTCACAACTCTGCTGGGCTGACCCTAATAAGTTAATCTACAGCCTAGTACTCAAGTCAGCCTCCTCTTTATTCTTTCTCTCCTTTTCTTACATCTAGGCATGTTCTCCCAGGGTGGCCTAGCAAGCGCCTGAGTGAAGCCAGCCCACCATCTCTGGCACTCTCCTTCTTTTTCGAGCGTCTCTCTTCTTCAAGCATGTGGGCTTCTCTATTATGGTGCAGTAGCATGTTCACCATCATCATCATCGCGCAGACTTACTGTCTTTATTTCCTGTGGCTGAGTTACATAGCTAGCAGCATGCCACTTCATTTTCTCTTTAGTTAGTGCTAAATGCCCACATGAGTGAAGGTCCTATTGAATGAGCAAATTACCCACCCATTCTCACGCCTAGTCAATAATGAAACTGTTGACAATTTAATCCCAGCCTTAATTCTCTCCTATTAATTCTGAGCAGTTATGGGTGAAGAAGCACTATAAAAGGGGGTCAAGGTTGGATAACCCAATCCATCCACTCATTCACCCATTCAAGCATCCAAGTATCCTTCAATCTTCCATCTTCTATTTTTCTAGAGAGTAGAGAGTATTTTGTAAGACAAAATCATTTGAATTGAGAAGTTTATAAGAAATAAGCTTGAAACTAGCTAATTTTCTTTTCTTTTCTCATCTCATTTATGCGTAACATTTGAGAGTTTACACTTAATTTTATCATCTTATGTAATTAAGTACCAAAGCTTGGGTATAGGAAGTGAAATATACCAACTTCAATAGTATTTTTGCTAACTATGATCGGCTGGAATACTCTTCCAGGATTAGGATAGATCCTTAAGAAGAATATTGTTTTGCTAATTTCTTTTAGGGTTATTTTTGTCTCTTTAAATTGCATAAGTTTGAGTTTACACTTGATCTTCACTTATTTATGCATCTTAATACTAGTGTTTAATCATGTTGATTGCAATAGTTTAGTTTGCTATCTCAAATGAATATTAGATCTTGTAGACTAATATGATGAGTTTGTAGTTGAAATTATAATTATAATTGTTAAACCTGAATAATTTATACTAGAAATTAGATGAGTTATGCCTAAAAACAATGCTTCTTCCTAGATCACTAGATAAATAATCTCATTTGATAATTATAATCATCTTTTTAATTCATAGCCTAATGCTTATAGCGTAGGTTGAATAAGAGGCAAATTGAACCCCCATTTGAATTAGTAATTCAATATTTATATCAATGATGAAATCCAAAGTCGCAAATCATTCTCTTATTTGATTTTTGCCCACTTTCTTGACTTATATATTCTTTTTTTAATTCCTTTAATTCTTATTGATAATCGATCTGTTCAATGAACTATTCTTTATCACTGGAAAAGCTAAATTGAACATCGCTATTGTTCTCAACACTCTATACTTGTTAGTCTACAATTAATATTGTGCACTTGTTAGTAAAAAAGGTTTTCAAACTGAACATAAAATCCATATCAAATTTTTTACGCCGTTGCCGGGGAACAAATAGTATTTTTGAATTTTCTCTTCCTTTTATTCTTTTTATTTATTTTTTTCCTTTATTCCCCACTAATCTAACAATTTTATTTGTTTTCTTTATTCTCAACCCCATCCCTTCTATTTTCATTATTTCATTTTCTTTTGTTCTCCAATCCCTCCTAATATGACTATTTTAGTTTTGTTCTTCCCATTCCCTTCTAATCTAACAATTTTTCCCATCCCTTCTAATCTAATCTAACCCTTTTATTTTTGTTATTTTGTTTATTTCATCTAATCTAACAATTCCTTTCCCTTTTATTTCCTTTATTCCCCTTTTATTTTATTTTATTCTTTATTTTTCTTTATTTTTTTCATTTTTCCCCATTTCCTTAGATCTTTCTTTTTCTTTTTTTTTTTGGTCTTATCTCTCTCTTCTCTTTTGTTCTTATTTTGTTTGGTGGTTGTCGTGGTGGTGATTTCATATTATTCTCTTAGTTGTTCGTGGGTATATGCATGGTAGACGCTCTTTGTCTTTAGATCTCATAGCAACCCTGAAATTGAACACTGTCTTCGTAGATAAGAGCAAAGAACCGTGCATATAAGAAAAAGATAGCTAAAGAACAAACCCCACTACCTAAGCAACTAAAAGAGTATTTTACACCCCCACTTATGACTCACCCACAACAATACGTATGCCCACTGTTACGGTGCCATTTGAGATTAAACATTCTCTCATCCAAGTGGTCTCGTCATTATGGGCTAGAGTCTGAAAATCCTTTCAAACATGTTGATGCATTTTTAGAGAATTGTTCCACTATGTTTTTGATTAATATCTCTGATGGTGCTCTTTGCTTGTAACTTTTCCCTTTTTCTTTGAAAGGTAAAGCTATAGCTTAGTTGGATACTAAGAAAAACATCACCACTTGGGATCAAATGGAAAAGAAATTCTTGAAAATGTTTTCCTCGGATTGTAAACTGACTACCTTAAGACGTGCTATAACCACTTTCTGACAAAATAAAAATGGGTGATTTTATGAAAGTTGGAAAAGGTTTGAGAAGTTATTGCAAAGTTGTCCTCACTATGAGTTCCCTATAGCGTAAGTTGTCCAAAGTTTTTACTCTGACTTAGATGAGCACAATAGGAAAATGGTTGATGCATCATATGGTGGTAGATTCTTATACAAAACTCCTAAAGAAGCTTAGGAATTGTTTGAACATTTGAGTGAAAATTCACACTTGCATGCTATTTTTTCGCATTTCGATTTGCCTAGGGAATCAGGAAGTGAAGAGGGGATTCATGAGGTTTCACATTCAATTGACATTTCTGGTAAAGTTGATGCTTTAGCTAAAAAATTTGATCAATTGTTGTGCATGAACAAAATGTCTAATGCCCCTTCTATGCAAGATGTGTATTCGATTTGTGCTAGTCCCATGCATGCTTCTGTTGACCGTCCTTGTATTGGTAATCTGACTGTGTGATTGAACATGTAAATGCTGCCTAAGGATTTCCTCCATCCAACAATCCTTATTCCAATACTTATAATCATGATTAGAGGAATCATCCTAATTTTTAATGGAGGTATGAAAATATTGAGAATCCTCAAGCCCAGTCTAGCAGACCTACCCCTCTTAGTTTTCAAAACTAGAGATATGCTCCTCCTTCTTACCATCAAACTCCACTTGGGAGCTCTGGTATACATAAGGTAATTTCTGCCTTTGGTACCTTGACTTCTATTGTACAAAATGTTGATTTAAGGTTCAAAGAATTGAGTCTAAAATGCATATTTTTGACTTTCACTCACAATCTATAACTAAGTTAGAAACCCAACTTGGGAAACTAGCCATAGTTGTAGGTAAAAGAGAAAAAGGAAAACTTCCCATGTAAAACCCTAAAGGCCAACAATTTAAACAATTGAAAGTTTTAATGGTTCTTAGGAGTGGAAAAGAAGTAGATAACAAGGTGAGCGAGACAGAACATGATAAAGAGGAAAGACTTAGGACTATGGAGAGTGACCTTGAGATTAAAAAAGAGAATGACCCTTTCCCTTCTCCTGTTGTATCTGACCCCATTGTGACACATAAACCAAGGGTTCCTTACCCTCAAGCTTTGGATGCACCATTCCCTTCTAAGATAGATAAGCACAAAGATGAAATCCTAGAGATCTTTAAGAAAGTTAAGGCCAATCTTCCCTCATTGGAAGCGATTAGATAGATCCCGGCTTATGCAAAGTTCCTTAAACACATGTGCTCTTTGTAAAAGAAATCTAAAGATGACAAGTCTAAAACAGTTCTTCTAAGTGAACAACTGGGCTTGATTTTGAAATGTAACACTCCACCTAAGTTCAAAGATCTCGGTGTCCCTACCATCTAATGTTATATCGCCAATCACAAAATTAAAAGGGCACTGTTGGATTTGGGTTCTAGTTTTAATTTGATATCATATTCTATTTACTTAGAGCTGTAATTAGCCTTCCAACTATACCCTTCAACTTGCTGATAGGTCGCTTGGGACTCTTAGGGGTCGAATAGATGATGTCTTGGTTCAAATTGATAAAGGATTCTTTCTTGTTGATTTTGTTGTATTGGACATAGACCCTAGTCATGCTTCTAAACGTATCCCTCTTATTTTAGGACGTCCCTTTCTAGCTAAAGCTAATGCCACTATTAACTGTAGGTTGGGAGTGATGGATGTGTCGGTCATGAATATGACAGTTAGGCTTAACATTTTCAAAACTTCTTCTCCACCTGTGTTTGAAGATTAATCTGAATGCTTCTTTGCTAATGTGATTGATGAAATGATTGAACAAGCATTACCTGCTATTCTGAGCAGTGATCCTTTGGGAACCTGTCTTTTCCATCGAGATGTGAGATTGTTTGACTTAGGAAGTACAATAGATGGGATGGATTCTAATCTAGATTCTACTCCTCATCTTGACTCTTCCTCTAGGGTCTCTACTTATGAACATCTTCCATCTTTCGAAAGTTCTCCTATGGAACCTTCGATTGTGTGCTCGCCTAAACTTAGGTTGCTACACATAATTTTAAAAAGTTAGTTTGATTAAGTTTGGTCCAAGAAATTATTTGTAAAGGAGGATGGCCCAAAAAATCATTTCTAAATTTGTGGGTTTAGAAAATTATTTACTCTGACCTTAAGGTCTGAAATGGAATCTATCCCAATGTTGACCATCCATTTTTTATATAATGGGTTGGATTGACAGGATAAATTTATCACTTAAAAAAAGAAAAATAAATATAATTAAGCAGCACGGAGAAGGGGTTTGAAAATTTTGTGACATGTGACTGCTCATCTCTTTCTCTCTCTCTTTGTCTCTCCCCCCCACCATCGATGCCGACTCCGGCAAATTATCAGTGAATTTGACTCCCCAGATCTAGCCCCTCTCCCATCTCTCTCTCTCTCTCTCTCTCTCTCTCTCTCTCTCTCTGTCTCTCGACTTCAAACCCCAGTGATGACTGCTCCTCCTTCTTGCTCCGAGGAAGCATTGTTGCTCTTCTGGCGAGAACGACAATCGTCAAACTCTATCTTCGGTGAAACACTGCCTTTGCAACTCCTTCATCAATCCTCTAGGTTGTTGGTGAATCCGACCCCTCCCCTTTGTCTCTCTCCTTTTTCACTCACCTTCTCTCTCTCTCCAAATTCAGGGTTTTTGCAGCCACGGGCACTATTGGTTTTCACTAATCACATTGAAAATCTTGGCGAATTTGGTGCCTTATGGCTTCGCTGGAAATTGTTCCCTTATCCCATGTATTTTTTTCCCGATTTGCTAATTTGATTGGATTTGAATTTGTGACTGTTCGTCTAAAATTTTTAGGGAATGTTTGAAATTATTTTGTGACTTTGTCAAAATTTGATTCTTTTAATGAGAATAGTTTGTCTTGGAAGTTCCTCCTTATATGTGAAATTATTTTGTTCCATTCTAGGTTTTGATTCATAGGATCCTAGAACTTATTTTTTTAAATTTGATTAGGTCTATTTGTGAGTTGTTGTCTGAATTACAAAAATTGATTGCCACAATTGAATTAAGAAATTTAATTGGATTGTGTTTTAGTTATATTTGGTAATTTGTCATTTTGCTCAGCTTGTTCAAAATTTGTAGCTTGAAATTTTGTTGAGTAGCTTGGCTAGGCAATGTCTTTTGACAAACTTTGCTAGAGTTATTGCTATAAATTAAGAACGTTTAAGAAGGAATGAAATGAGACCATTTGTTCCCTTACTTGGATGAGGTTTTCCCTTTTAAAGTTAAGTGATTAGCTATTACTTTGCTAAGTCTATAAGCTCAATTGATGTGCAATTATAGATGTGAGTTCAAATCCCACACATGCTTTCTAAAATCATAGAAGCATTGCAATGTCCCTCCAAAATACCAAAATTCAGCATCACTTGAGTACATGTAAACAAGAATTATACACATATTTAGCAATAGCTTCCTAGGAATGCCTAATGCCTGAGACTTGCATTTAACATTTCAAACAGAGCTAGGAACTTTGAATCTCAGTACATCAACTCTAGAAGATCTCAAACAATACCACATTAGATTGTTGATGACCAATATTATCTGTATTGATCAATCAACAATTGGCACACATAAAAAAAAAAACCCAGAATTCAGTTGAAAGCTCAATAATTATATGCCAATTCGTCAAGAATAATGTCTCTATTATTCACTATACACAGGCACAGAATGTCATGTAATGAGGGAAGAAAAGTAAACATTAATTTAAGAGATCACTAATGTTATTTATCATGATCACTAATTATATGACGATTGATCACTTAAGTTAGATGGTGGACTAATATTGTTCCAATTGATTACCAACGACATCTCTATGGCTTAGGCATCCACACAAAAATTGAATTCCAAGCAATGAGGGAAAAAAGCAAAGATTGAGTTAAGTCACTACTAATCTTATTTCTATTGATCACTAAGTACACAACTATTAATCAACAATCTTACTTCTGTTGATAATTAGAAACACATCTATTGATCACCATGCACAAAAGGACTACAGTCTAAGTGTTGAAATAAGACTGAACACTAATCCAAATAATCACTAATTTACATAAAGAGATCACTAATAACATCTGCATTGATCACCAACTAGGGTGCTCACACATGTTATAATGAAGATGAATTTGTTTTGTTTACTACCTAAAATTTAGATGACCTATTGTGTTTAGCAGGCCACACTACTTAACTTGTGTCGGCTCTGGAACATCTAGTGGAGTTCAACAGCCCCTCTCCTAAAACCATGGCTTTAGTCCTCATCTTCTATTATTTTCTTGATCTCCTTATTAGTTCATGTGGACATTATAAGGAATTCTATCTTCAGAGTTCTCTTAATAAAGACAACTCTATCGAATTAAAGTATTTAAAAACATAGGACAATTAAAATTTATATGTTTTTGTGTGTGTGTGTACATACACACATACACACACACACACACACACATGTATGTACGTATGTATGTACGTATGTATGTATGCATGCATGTATGTATGTATGTATGTATGTATGTACGTATGTATGTATGTATGTCTGTGTACACACACACACATACACACACACACACACACATATAGGATGAGCTTCCGTATAAGATAAGTTGGATAAGGCAATTTTAACCATTAGATATGAATGAACGGTCGCAATTTAACGAAGGTCATGTGACTTGCTCTCTCTTTACCTCAAAATTACTAGTTTGGATTTCTCTTTCCTCGCTTTTTGTTTCTTACCCTCTCTTTCATTGTTTTGGATTTTGTCATTAAGATTTCGTTCTCAAATTTTATGTTGCTCAAATACTAGAGGATTTACTCTTTTAGATGAATTTCATGTTGGGGATTGGTGTTTAGAACTTGTTTGTAATTTGCTATGAGTTGTTCGCATTTGTTGCTTTCGTTGAGGTTTAGCTGATTTTGTAATTGTATCACTATTTTTGTCTTGATTTTTAGGTGTAGAATCAATGTCTTGAGTATGATCTAAGGTTTCTAGGTGAGATGGTAGCAATTTTTACTATTATCTGGTGAATTTTTATCTTATAGTGTTGTATGTCCGTTTTTTGTAGAGAGATTGATCTGAAATTTCTTTGGTTACTAATTTAAATTTTTTGAATTTTATAGCTTAATTTAGGATATTGAACATCAATTTGCCCTATTTACATTTTGCTAAAAATGATTTTATACTTAATGATCAGTAGAAATGTAAATAGTTATCAATAGGATTAATATTAGTGATCATCTAAATAGGTCTGTATTTCTTCTCTAATAGCTCGAAAGTCGCCCCTACTGTATTTGGTGAACAATAGAACCTTAATTAGCGATCGATTGGCATGATGCTTGTCAGCTCTGAATTGGATGTTTATTTTTGTTTGGAATTTATTCATTATGTTGTTTGTGATCAATGACATTTTATTAGTGACTAATAAATTTGTGATTAGTGATCGCTGGTGTTAAGATTAGTGATCTATTAAATGGATGTTCAATTTTTTATAATTTCTTGTAGAGACTTAGCATTTTTGTTGTCATGATCAACGGATATGTTATTAGCAATCAATAGATTTGAAATGTTTATGTTTTTGCAATTGCTCTTGGAATTTATTCCTTTTGTTGTTGGTGATCAATAAACGTATTATTAGTGATCAATAGATTTCTGATTTGTGATCATTCGTCATAGGATTAGTGATCTCTTAAATAAATGTTTAGTTTTCTGTAATACCTTTTGCAATTGTAGTTCTTGTGTTCTTAGTGGTCAACGGACAACTTGTTAGTGACCAATAGATTTTGTGATCTCTTGAATAAATATTGACTTTTTCCCAACATCTTTTAGAATTTACTACTCCTGTTGTTGGTGATCAGCAGGTCCATTATTAGTGATCTATAGTTTTGTGGTTAGTGATCTTTTATCATAGACTAGTGATTTCTTGATTTTTTAAAAAATTTTTTGCTTTGTTTTTATGAAATGGTTAGTATAAGGAGCAGTCAGAATTCAAGAATGGTTGCTGACTGGGGTTAGAACTCAAAGTAGTAAAAGGTGGTGACTAATGATTTATAAGCTTTCATGCACATTTACTTGTGTTGATGTTTATGAATAGTCAGCTTACTTTGTTAAAATAACTTTTGTAGTCAACAACATAAATCGTTGTCCTCGTAGCAAAAGATAAGTTCAACTCACATGTAAAGAATACATATGATAACAAACGTGAACTCCTCTATTTCTGTGTGTGAGTCTAAGAATTTGTGATTTCGAGATCACCTTTGTTGATGGATATACACCAGGACTAGATACCTTTGGGGACACCTAATCCTACACCTACACCTACTAGGGCACAATCGAGGGTTATGCAATGTCCAAACCCAGACACAAGTTGATTTGCGATCTGCAAGAGAGACTGCACCTTCACATAGTCAGAGTAAAGTACAACGGGGGAGAAACACATGTCAACATGGATGATACGGAAGTAATGAACAACATACTAGTGATCATTATTAGAAAATTTTGTGATCATTATTAGAAATTTTTTGAGAAATACATGTTAACATGGTTGATGCAAGTTGATCCGCAACATGTAAGAGACACTGCACCTTCACTTGGTCATGCATACATTGTATTGCCATTTGAACATTGCTAATAACCTGCAAACTAGTGATCATTATTAGATAAATTTGTGATCACAGAATATTCCAACATACCACCTTTTAATTAATCAGTGATTATCATTAGAAAAGTTAGTGACCACTTCAACCCTTGTTTAAAATAAATTGGTGGTCATCAATACACAAATTAGCGATCTACAATTTACAATTTAGTGATCATTATTAAAAAAATTAATGATTATCAAATACTCCAACATATTAAATATAATAAATTAGTGATGATCATCTGATAAATTAGTGATCAAACATGCCCAACTTGATCATTGCATACATTGTATTTGAATTCAAACGCTTTAATTAACCTTGGAAATCATTGATCACCATCTGTCGGATTAGTGATCATCATTACAAAAATTAGTTATCAAAGAATATATTCCAACATAGTAATTTTAATAAATTAATGATCATCAGCGGAGAAATTAGTGATCATTATTGTATTAATTAGTGATCAGTTCAATGCCTTTTTTTGTTTTGGTTTTTGCTTAGCTTTTATTTTATAACATAGCTTCAATTTGTTTCTCTCAATGTATTTCTGATTCTTGCAGCTGTGTTACCCTGATCGTGTGGTTTTCAAAGTAAGGCCAGCGCCCCATCAATTTCCCTTGTTGAGAGGTTGGACAAATGAGGAAATAGAATCTGGGGCAGAATAGGAAATCGAAATCGAATTTGGCAAATGTTTTATTGAGTATTCCTTAGAGAAGTCCACAGTAATTAATGAGGTGGAAGAAGTTAATGAAGAGGAACATCGCAACAAAAGTGTTAAAGCTGAAGCTATAGCCGAAGATCAAGTAGGAGTGTTAAAGGTCAAGGTGAATCAATACTTTTTATTTTTTATTTATTTTTCCAAAAATGTACTTGTAAGATGAGATTCCCTTTTTACTGTAAATATTATTCATGAGGATATTTCTTTCCTTTTTTCTGATAAGAATTTTTCTACTCCAACATCAAAAAGTTAATCAAAGATATACTGCGAAGTAGTTCCTTCTACCTTCATTTATTTGCTGATATTATTATAATTTACGAAAGTAGTATTCTCGCAATGCATTAGTGTTTTTTCTTAGTCAAAATGCCCACATTTAATGATAAACGTTGAAAAAGTAAATGGCTCTTGCTAAAGCAGAATCACCAACTACTTCTTATCATTCTGGAAACATACACTATTGAAACTTAGTTAGCGGGCTAGTTTAGCCTTTCCATTCTCATGCTCAATTATTGCACAATGCAACTCAACATATAGACTTCTATTGTGTGAAATTTTTGTTAGACCGTAAGGAGATATAAGAATCCAATGGATCCTATTAAACATACACTGTTGAAACTTAGTTAGTCCTGAGAAGAATTTGTGCTTTGGCTCTAGGATTTTCATGAGGTAAGCTATCATTTCATATTCCTTAGTTTTCATGATGGGATCATCTGGAGAGATTGAATTTGTTGGGAATCATACACCACCAACTCCAGATCTATTAGAAAAGAAGATTGTAGTACTTCATGACCCCCAAATATCATAAGAATCAATATGATAGTAGTTGATACAGGTTACATATCAGTCGTTGAACCATTTTTCTTGAACATGGGAACTTATTTTTTCTTGTATATAATAAGCACAACTTAGGTAATTTATTTGCAATTCTTAAACACTGAATCTTTGTACTATTGGATAGGTAGAAGATAGTAGACTAAAGCACGATCTATTTTTTGTATGGGATTCTAAAATATCCATAAGGATTCTTCTAGAAGGAGAAACCCATTCTAGCAATAATGACCTTTCATTTTGAATTTCCTCCTTTTTCGGCAGGAGTTATACTTTGATGATCAACATTGGTAAGCTCACGAGTCAAACTATCTACCAAAGAATTCTTCAATCCCTATATATGTTCAATAGAGAAAGAAAACTAGTTAAGCCATAATTGTCAATGCAAGAGTCGCCCTTGCGCTTGCATTTTTGATAAGTTCTTCTTCACAAGACTGAGTATTCCTTTACATTCAGTTCAAATAAGAAAAGGTTTTGGGGCTAGAAAGATTAAGAATTTTCTAGTGCCCCTTATTACTGCAAGGATTTCTTTTTTCATTGTGGGATAATTGCATTCTGCTTTATTAAAACTTTTACTGCAATATTAGCAGAGTTTTTCTCCTTCTTTGATTTTGAGTACTACACCCCAGTACTCATTGCTGGCATCTATCTCAATAAGTAAATCATCTCCTTTATTAGGTAGATTATGAATATGACGAGTTTTACACATCTTTTTGAAGTTTTGAACAATTTTTGAATCACTAGGGGTCCATGTCCAACTTACTTCTTTCTTGAGGTTCTGCTGCAATGATTTTCTCAATTTAGCTAGATCTTTAATGAAATATAAAGTATAGGTAAGACGTCTAGGAAATCTTTCTAATTGCTTCTTATCTTGCATCTTTTACGGGAGTCTTCTATTTTTTCTAGAATATATTTTTATAAGATGATTTGTCTAACTTTCATTTCTAGACCTAAAAACTCGATTTCTTATTCAACATAAATGCGTTTGTTCCTACCAAGAATAATATCATGATCAATACAACTATGGGTGATAGCTAGGACATCATATTTGTGTTGTTCTATGGCCTTAGAAAAGACAAGGATATCATCAATGTAAACTAAAGCAGCAGTGATTAAGATCTTTGAAAATGTTTTCCATTCTTCTTGAAAATATCTGGTGTGTATTTTTAAGACCAAATGACATTAACATCCACTCTGTCCTTGAAGGGCACTAAAATCCGTCAAATGAATGCTTTCTTTATCTATTTTTATTTGCGAATGTTCGCTTTGGCAATCTATTTTTGAGAATTAAGTGGCTCCTTGAATTCTATTTAAAAAAACTATTTTGTTAAGAGTATAGTAACCATTAAAGATAGTGTTTATCATCGAGCTTTTTGTAATTGATTACCATTCTAGCTTTTCATCTTTTCTTTTCAATATGATTTCTTACCATAAAAGCAGGACTGGTGTTAGGACTCTTACCATTCTTGATTAACCTTTTATCAAATAATTCTTTGATTTGCTTACCAAATTCTTGGATATCTTGATGTGTATATATTATTTGTTTGACCCGGATAATAGTGTTGTGAGTTAACAAAGTAATTTTTGCAATGCCTTATCTTTATCCCAAAATTTATGTGCATTATCAGAGTAGAGTTCTTTACGTAATTGCTTTTGTTGTTTAGTAATTTAATCTTTAATAGATAACTCAAGTAGTAAGATTGTTAATACTATCTCTCCTTATGCAGATATTACCTTCTCACCACGCTAGCTACGAATAGACTCAATCTTTGGATGAGTGTAAATTTATTTAATTTATCAATAGGAACTGATTGATAATTTATTGTGAATATTATTTGATTTATGGTCTATGTGCATGGAGAATATAGCCGATGAAAATTATTTCCGATAATCATATTATGATAGGGTTTATTAGTAGCCTATAGAAGTGATATTGATGAATGGGTGACTTTCTTTGGCTAAGTAAATATTTAAGAATGAAGAAGAAAGCCTAAGAGCTTGAAGAATATCACTCAATTCCTAACAAACTCTCAAAACAACAATGATCATCCAATAAGATCACAACCTCAAGCCAAGATCAACCATCAAGTAAGAGAGATTTTTTTGTGGATTTTGAGAAAGCTAGTAACAAAAATAACCAAAAGGATATATCTAGGTTAAAGGTTAAACCACCACCTATATTAAATCAACCCACCATCTAACTATCTAAAGCCTTATTACTAAGGATTAGAATAAAAAGATGAACTCAAATTAGCATTGTCCTTAGAGAGATAAAGAATTTGAGATTTAGAGGAAAAAAATCACCAAGCTTCTACCTCTCATATCATTCAATAAGTCTGAGTTTCCATGAAGGTAATTGCGTTTACAAATCCCAATTAGAAGGAGGAATTAGTTGTTACATTAGTGGGGCAAGTGGACTAATTTGGAGCTTACAAAATATCGTAGAAAAATAAACCAAGATGCTAAGGTAATTACAATCAAAATAAGCTATATTTTTCAAGATCTATCCCTCATTTTCTAGAGAGTTTTGAGAAGGATTTACTTTACTAATGGAGATACCATCACTTAGAGTGTCTAGTGAGTGTAGAATAAACCCACGCTAACTAATCTCCAAGTTCACAGCTTAATCTCCTCAATTAAGGCCAAATTCCAGATTGCTCCAAAACTGAATTGTTCTGCATTTCAAATTTGAATCTAATGCCAAATTTTAGCACAACTCACTAAAATAGACATCTTAGGGAACCATTAAAGCTTCGGTTGCATCAATTGGATTTTGTTAGGTGCAATCCAAACTTAACCCAAATTCAGCAAGTTTATCGGGTAAAAGCCAGTACTGCAGTAATGGAGCTTTCACCACTTTAGGAAATTCAAACGTAAGCATCTACTAAAAATATTTACATATCTCAATAGTAGACGCATTTACCTTTCCAAAGTTATAAATCTTTAATTTTTGAGCCCATCTGCTTGGAGTAACACCATCAAAAAGTGGGCTTATAGGCTGAAATTGGGTGATAAGTGACTCTTGCGATAGATGTGACCATTTTCATGCCCCAGTGCAAGGTCATGCGGAATCGATATGTATCAAACCTTGCCCACTTGAGAAGGAATTGACCTCAAACCCTTGGGGTTAAAATCCATTAATGTTAACTTTGCATGCGTTTTGCTACCTTTGGGTTTGAAATTGCCTAAGGTACTATGGACTTATCTCTTCTTGAATATATAGGAGTTGTTGACGATCTTTAGGAGAACATCAAAAAAAAAAAAAAGAAGAGCTCTCTTAGGCCTTATGAGCTCATTGAAGATCTTAACATATTCATCACAAGATAACTCAAACTCATCATACTCAAGAAAAGTTTCACTTGTGGCATGGTCACACTCATAAGGGCTTTCTTCTAACACCAATTTGATAGGCAATGGGACCTTAGGGATGGGTTCCATTGAGATTTCATCCTTAAGCACTTGGCTAGTTATAAGGGGTAAAGATTCCACTCCCTCACTTGTGTTTGGCCTCACTATTAGTAAGGTTTTGAGACTTGCTTTTACTAGTGGCACACTCTTCCCGTGTTTCACTTTTGTGAGGGCTTTTCTTACTTCACTTCCCCGATTTAGCATTATGATGTTTCGGTGCAAGGGAGCCAATGTAAGGCTTTTGCCATTGTGCTTGAGTGAATAAGTATTAGTGTATCCATCATAAATCACATGATTATCATATGACCAAGGCCTACCAAGTAACAAGTGACATGCATCCATAAAAAAGACATCACATGACACTTCACCATAATAAGGACCAATTGAGAATAAAACAAAAGCTTGTCTCAAAACGGTTACCTCATTATTCCATCCTAACCATTGAAAAGAGTATGGAGTAGGATGCTCCTTAGTGGGGATTTGGAGCTTGTCGATACGTGTCCTAGAGGCTAGATTGTTACTACTACCATCGTCTATAATTAAGCCACAAACCTTTCCTTTAATGGTGCACCTTAGGTTAAAGATTTGTTCCCTTTGATTATTGTCCCAAAGAACCTTTGTGGCATGTAAGGACCTCTTGATCAATAACAATTGTCCAACATCGGGGGTCACCAAGGTAGAACCATAATTCTCATCATCTTCTTCACTTGATTCTTCCTTAATGGCTCAAATCTGTTCCACCTCTTTGATGGTAAGGCTCTTTCTATTGGGAAAATCGGTTTGAAAATGCCCAAAACTATGACACCTAAAACACTTCTTTCCTCCTAACCTTTTAGGTAGCTCAGTAGCAATTCCTTTACCCTTGTCAAGAGCCTTGCCTTGTGCGGGTGGGTTTCAATTTCAATATAAGTTATGGGGTTTTTAGTAAAGGAGGTGTGAAAGGAGTTTCTACCCTTAAGTTGCTTCTTAACTTTAATAGCTAGGTGGCATATATTGTCAAAGGATAAGTAAGGTTGTAAATCTATATTGCCAACAATACTAGAAGATAACCCCTTAATGAACCTGGCAATCTTGAGTTCGGGTTCTTCATCCAAACTAACTCTCTTTTGGAGTTGTTCAAACTCCCCAATATATTATTCTATCATTAGATTCTCTTGGTTAAGAGAGGTAATCTTGAGTTAGAGTTCTTATTTATAAGAACGGGGTTGAAATCTCTTTTCCATATGCTTTTTAAGCTTGGACCAAATTGTGATTTTGGACTCGGCTTCTCTAGCCCTACTCTTCTTTAACTTCAAGCACTCATGCCATAGTGAAGCATACTCATTCAATTTAAGAATGGCCAACTTGAAGGCTTTTTCATCATCATAATCTTTGAGTTCAAAGATCCTTTCAATGACTTGAACCAAATCAAGATAGCTTTTTGGGTTAAATTGTCATCAAATTTCAGTGCCTCTACCTTGACATCTCTAAGGTCATCCCTTGGATTTCTTCTTCTTCTAAGATCTCTTTCCTCATCTTCTAGGTATTTATGAGAGGAAGAGTATGAAATGTCTATGGCATTGACATCATAGCCTCAGTGGTAAGGGTTCGCTTATGCAGATTCTCTTATCCAATCTCTTGAGTGAGTTTCCTCATTTCCTCGTGAAGATCCACAAGGGCCCGGCCTATGTCATAGGCTTGTTTAGAAGGAATGATCTTGGAATGAGAAGCATCTTCTTCACCAGCCATGGTCGTAGTTGGTCAGGTAAAAAGAGAAGAAAAGATGAAAGCAGGGGAAGCACCAGCATGCTGGAGGGGCACGGGCAAGAAAACAGTGAAAATGAGGGGGATATGGTCATGTTCAGGGGCATAGGGGTCATGCCAAATCTCTAAAATAGGAAACAGGAGTGCAGGAAATGGGCACGATCATGCCAGGCAACATGGAGTGGCCGTACCAAATCTCTGCCCAGGTATTTTTTTACGATCTTTTTTGTGAAGGCTTTTTGTGGAGTTTCAAGGATGTGTTTAGGTTAGGGATGGTGTTTGAGCTATAGTTAGGGTTCTTTGTGGACTTAAAGAAGAGACTTATAGAGAGAAAAATGAAGGTAAAATAATAATAAAGAAGGATTAAAATCCAAATAAATCAAATACAAGATGGATAGATTTGATGCTCATCAAGATGAAGGAACTTTTTGCTCTGATACCAAATGACGCATGGGTGACTTCTTTTTGCCAAGCAAATATTTAAGATTGAAGAAGGAAGCCCAAGAGCCTGAAAATATCATATAATTCCTCACCAAACCCCTAAAACAACAATGATAATCCAACGAGATCACAACCTTATGTTAAGATCAACCATCAAGAAACATAGATTTTTTTGGTAGATTTTGAGAAAGCTAGTAAAAAAATAATCAAAGGGATATATCTAGGCTAAAGGTTAAACCACCACCTAGATTAAATCAATCCACCCTCTAACTATCTAACCCTTAGCACCAAGGATTAGATTAAAAAAATGAACTCAAATCACCACCTTCCTTAGAGAGAGAGAAAATTTGAGATTTAGTGAAAAAAATCACCAAGCTTTAACCTCTTATATCATTCAACAAGTTTAAGTTTTCATAGAGGTAATTGGGTCTACAAATGCCCAATTAGGGGAGGGGATTAGTTGTTACATTAGTCAAGCAAGTGGGCCAATATAGGGCTCATAAAATATCCTAGGAAAATAAATCAAGATGCTAAGATAGTTACAATCAAGATGGGCTGTATTTTCCAGGATTCATGCTCCATCTTTTAGGGAACCTTAACAAGTCTCTACTCAACCAATGGAGCTGTCATCACTTGGAGTGCCTTTCTTGGTGAGTGTAGAATCACCCTATGCTAATTAATCTTCAAGTTCACAGTGGTAACCTCCTTAATTAAGGCCAAACTTTAGATTGCTTCAAAACTAAAATTTTGGGCACACTCAAAATATTGGGGGTCATTTCTCGTAATTTGAAATCCACTGCCAAATTTTAGCACAAGGCACTAAAATAGACATCTTAGGGAACTATTAAAGCTTGGTCTTGCATCAATTGGTTTTGTTCGTCTAATCTAAACTTAACCCAAATTCAACAAATTGACTGGGTAAAAACCAGCATTCCTGTAACGGATTTAAGAAATCCAAATGCAAATGTATACTAAAACTACTTACATATCCCAGTAGTAGACTTATTTACCTTTCCAATGAGTCATAGATCATTAATATTTGAGCCCATTTAAGACCTTGACAAAGTGGAGTTATGGGCTGGAATTGGGTGGTAAGTGACTATTAGGATAGATGGAACCATCTTTATACCCTGGTGCAAGGTCAAGCGAACTCAATATGTATTAGGCATAATGCATTCGATTCCTCCTATTTCTATGGAAAATCCTGGCATGGCTTCATTGTGGCTCGTTATATTATTATCAACTATCCTTACTTGTAAAGGATTCTTAGCTGCTTTCCACATAAATTTTGGATTTAAAAATCTTTTTCAAAAACAGATAGAACAACCACTATAGGTTTCACAATTCATATTTATTATATCCCTCTAAACATAAATTTATTGGGATATAGGCACTATTAGGATTTGTATTGGCGACTTCGTAGTATATCTCTGTAGTCATACTTTTGACTAATTTATCTTCGTCGATTGGCTCACTAGCAATTCTTGTTTTCATACTTCCGTGATTGGCTTTTCTATCTAGTCTCGTACTTCGGTTTTCACTGTGTCTTTGGGGTTCAAACTCATTCTACTCATTTTACTGGTCATACTAATTGTATTATCTTCTTTAAGCTGTTCTTTAGCTGATGAAGGGCTTTGTCCCCATTCTGATCTTACACTCTTACTTCTTACTAAGTTAGGTTTAATAGTAATTTTATCATTCTCATCAATTTTTATTACATTTTTCTTATTGATTTTTGTGGGATTGGCAAAGCTAGATATCCAAGATCTATCAATTTTTATATCCAGCAAATTAGATTTTATCCTTTGAATTTTTTGCATTAGAGTAGGACTTTTAAATTTTTCTACCTCTATCATTGTTATCTTTGCCTTTAGATCTATATTATCTAATTTATAAATTATTTTTCAAAATATCCTTGGTGTGTATCATCCTCTTTTCATGTCCATTCCAATAGTTTTTATCTTAAGGAATATGAAGTTTTTGGAAAATTCATCTTTTAAGCTTACATAATATCAAGGTTGGTAATTGAATTCTACTGATCCATTACATAAATTGGTCTTAATCTCTGTGATAATTTGATTATTAAATTTGGTATGCCCGATATCACAGAGTAAAGTACAAAGATTAATATCTTTGCCATTACATTGTGTTGGAGTAATTTGCACTTGGACATTTTCAACATGGAGATATCTATACTTTCTTTGTTATACTTAAGGACATTCTTCCCAATTGATGAGATTAACTTCTCCTGCATCATACTTATAATTTTTTTTATTTCTAGATCTCCTATCATCATTTCACATATGTACTTACTCTTTAATTGAAATATGAATTCTTTATAGATCACGCCTTCCTAAATTATAGAAAGAACCCAATCTCCTTTGACTTCTTCGTTGTCATTGTCTAAAAGAAATTCTTCTCCTTGAAGACCACCAAGACTAATTGAACTGCTTTCCATCATACAACAGGTTTCTTCATAGTCATTCTCTTCATAGTCATCCTTTAGTACAATCTCAATAATTCCCTTTTTGTTTTTCAAGCCTAGATCTAGTGCTTCTTCTTTGCTAAGTTCAAAATAAGCTACACTACCTAAAATTTAATAAGCTTTTTATTCTTCCTATTTTTCCGTTTATTAACATAATGCCGATAATTCATATTTTATATGTAATTTTCTCCTTTATTTTACTTACTTTTAAGTCTTTGAAATATATTTTTATGAATAAATAATGCATATTTTATATGATTTTCAGGTGGAATTAAAATAAACAAATTCGTTTATGAAGGTGATCAAGTGGATTTGGTTTTGTCTAATCTCCCAATGCTCAAAAGCCCAACCCAGCAACTCTTCCTACTCTCACTCCTTCACAACTGTAACAGCCCATGACCACCCGTCATCGAGGTATTGTCTGCTTTGGGGCTATACAGCTCACACTAGGGCATGCTCACCCTGAGTCCAGTGCACCCCTCACGGTTTTGTCCTCAAAAGGCGCCTCGATGGGTTGAGGTTTCCCCATACTTATAAGGCGTGGTTCATTCTCCTCAACTCCCGATGTGGGATACCTTCATCCACCCCCCTCTCAGGGGCCCAGAGTCCTCGCTGGCGCACCGGGTCGGGTCCATGGCTCTGATACCACTGTAACAGCCTACGACCACCCGCCATCGAGGTATTGTCCATTTTGGGGCTACACAGCTCACACCAGGGCATGCTCACCCTGAGTCCAGTGCACCCCTCACGGTTTTGTCCTCAAAAGGCGCCTCGATGGGTTGAGGTTTCCCCACGCTTATAAGGCGTGGTTCGTTCTCCTCAACTCCTGATGTGGGATACCTTCATCCACCAATGTAAGACCTGCATTCTTTGTTTTCCATTAAGCTAACTGTATTACCTTTTTACGATATAAATTCGTATTTTTAGCAATAATATGAGTTAAATTATTATCGATGTGCTTTTGGGAGCTATAATTTCATTAAAAAAAATATTATTATTGCTATTATTGATTTCAAAGTCAATTCGTGCCATTTGTGCCTTTAAATTGTATCGATAGTTTAATTTAGTCATTATTCGATTTAATTAGTTGCTTCCCAAATGCGATTAGGTTTTCAACCTTAGAATTAGTTTGTGCTTTATTGAATCGAACTTAGACGTATTTGAGATCGAATAATCGACGAAGGGTTGTATTATCAATTCGGGATAGGTTGTGCGGTACGAGATTAGAAATTAGACAGGCGATTTTAGTTGATTGGGCAAGCGACCAAGAAACAATACAATAAAAAAAAGAAAAGGAAATCAAAAAGGGGCTAAGCCCCCTTTCTTGCACGGCCGAGAAACCCGATCAGGGGGCTTCTCTGCCCCAGCCCCGGCGACCACCAACGCAAGAGAGAGAGAGAGGGAGAGAGAAAGGGGAGGAGGAGACGGCGGGCTGGTGGTCGGCCACCGTCACGCCTGGTGCGACCTTGGCGCTGCCCGCGACACCACGACGAGAGAGAGAGAGAGTGAGACTGAGCGAGATTGAGAGAGGATGTCAGTGACGGTGGAGGTCGAAGGTGAGGGTCGACGGTGGGCGTCACTCCAGCGACTAGCATGGCAGGCTGAAACCACCACAAACAGCAGCAGAACCGGGTAAGGCATGCTGAATTTGGTCTGTGTCGGGCTAGGGTTTCAATCGCATCATTGGGCGTGCATTTGGGACTAATTAGATCGAGGATTGAGGTTTTCTGACCCTCAAAGTCGAACCAAAGCCCTCAGAACGGGTCTTCTAGCATGGAATCGAGGTGGGTGTTTCTCGCCTCCTAAGCTATTACTATTTTCGGAAACGTTTTTCAGCAGATTGATGTTGCATGTCATGTTAGAATTCGCTAAATTCATTAGAAATGTCAAGAAATGAGATATACAAGTTTAGGTTCGATTCATTGGTTAAATTATGCCTGAGATTTGTAATTCGAAGTGAATTATATATGCTTAGCTTCGATTCGAATCAGTATAGTTAATTCATGCCTAAGTTCTTAATTCAAAGCGAATTATATACGTTTAGCTTCGAATCGAATCAATTTAGTTAAATCAAGCTGGAAGTTTTGATTCGAAGTAAAGTATGTACGTTTAGCTTTGATTCGAATATATACAATTAATTCATGCCTGAGTATGAACTTCGAAGTGTATCGTACGTCTTTAAAACCAACGTTTATAAATGTTTGGTCGTTCCATGATCGTGTATGAACTTCGAAGTGCATCGTACGTCTTTAAAACCAACGTTTATGAATGTTTGGTCATTCTATGATCGTGTATGAACTTCGAAATGCATCGTACGTGTTTAAAATTAATGTATATAACTGTTTAGTCAATCTATGATCGTCTATATGCTTAACTATCCCATAATGACTTGCTGACTCTGAAGTAAATTATAAATGCTTAGAGCCTTATCATGTTTGAACTGCTAGGTAAAGTTCTATAATTTTATATGTGGATGTAATGGTATGTATGCGTATGTATGCTTGCTGTAACGCACCGCCGAGTAGTGCTGCTTGCCCAGGTAAGTACCTAGACCTTACCTTTTCATAAATTAGTATGATAATATGTTATGATTAATAAATTGTAAACCGAGATAGTAGTTGGATGGTTTGAGGAAGAACTATGAGTGGTTCGAGGTTCTTGTGGTACGGTGCTAGTGAGGAGGGAGCTGGGGTTGTGAATTAACAGTAATCGTGTGGATTGCTTGGCCATGTGTGGCTCATTGTGCTGAATTGATTACGAAGTGCTTGAATGTGATACATGTGAACCCCCATTTTTCTCTCAATGTGCTACATGCCATTAAGTGAATAGTTTTCAAAATTCTAACATGTTTAAGAAGGATTGCTAAATGTATGTTTTTATGATTTCGAAAGCTTTTAAGTTAAAAATGAAGTCGTTTTACGAATCAGTAGACGTATTACGTTTATAAGAAGCTTTTAAAGTTAAAAGTAAAGTTGTTTTACAAGTTAGTACGTTTATAAGAAGTTTTTAAATTAAAAACGAAGTGACCTACAAGCATTTAGAAAGATTATGGTCGTTTTGTTTAAAAAGCGAGTTTTCAACAAGTAAGCATTTGAAACAGAGAAATGGAATATGTCCTTAAAGACTAAAACTGTGCTGAGAAGTGGGCCAGAGGGCGGAAACTGGATGTAAAAAGGGTGTGAGCTGTTTCTCCCTGAGATAAGTAAGTTAGGAACTGGATTCAAGATACGAGGTATCTTGGTGTGAGCCATTCCTAGGAACTGGACGCAAGATATGAATTATCTTGGTGTGCGCTGTTTCTCCCTAAAGACAAGTTAGGAACTGGACTCAAGATACGAGGTATCTTGGTGTGAGATGTTCCTGGGAATTGGACTCAAGATATGAATTATCTTGGTGTGAGCTGTTCCCCAGATAAGTTATGATGTGTGACGCGTAAGAAAGCCTTGTGGGGAACTGAACTCAGGATATGATTATCCTGGTATGAGCTGTTGTCCCGCAGAGGACAGTATCGAGGTTAGAGTTGCTCTACTAAGATGCATTTTGGCCAAAAGTTAAGTACGTATACCCTGGGGATAACGTAAGTTGTGAGTTATAATCTCACTTAGCCAGCACAATAAGATGTTTATATGCTATAAGTAAGTTTCTAATAAGTAAGAAAAGCAATTGGCGTTTCGCCTTTTTAAGTATTTCAGAAAGAAGGTTTTCAGGGTCATTAAGAGACCAAGATGAAAGAGATTCTTCAAAAGAATATGAGCCTCAAAAAGCTAAGAGAAGAGTTTTTATGAGCCTCAAGAGGCTAAATGAAGTGTTTTCAGTAAAAGAAAGAAAGCTTCCTGTTTATGACATGTGCATGTTCTAAGTTTAACTTTTGAATGAGATGCTAAGTAAGACACGAACATGAGAAGTAAGTCTTATGAGCACATTTCATGCATATCCTATGAATGAGAATTGATTGAGACTTGAAATATGTGTATCTTATGCATACCATACGAATGAAATGCCAAGAAGAGTAGGATTCTAAAAAGAAATAACCTTATGTGCACATCATATGAATAGGGTTTCATGCATAGTTGGAATAGAATGTCAAGGAGTTATGTTTATGAAAAAGAAAGTTTCTGTACTTAGCCTCGTCCCTTGTTTAAGTGTTTGACTGCCTCGTAGTAAAGAAGTTTGGTCATTTAGAGACCTAAAAATGAGTTTGAGTGCCTAAAGTGAAGTTTTATGGCTAGTGATGTTTCCATAAGAAATTTTATGAATGTCTAATATGATAGTAAAGTATGGATATGCGCTATGTGACTAGTAAAGATATTACTGCCTGCAACGGTTTTGGTTTTAAGGGGGTCGGGGGATACTCACTGAGCGTGTGGTTGCTCATCCCACTACTCTTTCCCTCTTTTCCCCAGGTATTCTTTATAATAGGAAAAAGATTGAATCAGCTATGACAAGATGGAATCCGTTCATGCTTGCAAGGTGTCGTTTGTGCCCGTCGAAGGGATCTTACGTGTTTAATGAAGTCACGTTATGTATTCTTAGTTTGAAATGTTTGTAAACAGGTATTCTAAGTTCATGTAATATATACTGTTTATGAGTCGCTCTGAATGGCCTTATGAGCCACCCATCTAGTCAGTTAGATGTCTTTTGGCTAAAGTTAGTTATGTTTTGGGATGTAAATCTCAATACTCCGGTTGTGTGAACCGTTGAGTTGTATCTTCCCTTTTTTCTTTATTCTTGAATTAATCTGGTTGATGTACTCCGAGCGAGTGGCTCGTTGAGTTGTGAACTCCGGCGTGTGGCCGTTGAGCTGCTTTTAAATGTTTTACACTTCCGTGTAATTGCAGGGATTTGTTGTAAGGCTTATAGCCTGGAAACGGCCAGTTTTTAGGGGAAACTCTGCCCGTTTAGTCCCAGAATTTAGGTATAAAGTTAAGAAAACGTAACGCTTTCGGCCCTAAGGGCTGGGGGTGTTACAATTGATGGTATCAGAGCAAAGGTCCTGCGACCATAGGTCGTAACCTGAGTCTTGCATTTCATATAGTCACCTAGGAACACTCTGTGGTTATGTGACATATGTTTTGCTTGTGTGCAAATGTGGACTTTGTATGATTGTTGCTGCACTTAAGTAGTTATGTATGGTTCGAGAAGGTCGATTGAGTAAAAGTGGCGAGTTGTGCATTAGTATAAGAGCCAAATATCTCCCCCCACACCTTTAAGTGACGTAGTGAGTACTTCATTGGTGCAATATGTTTCTAACGTGCTAACTGACTTCACTGATTGACTTTTAGGTGATCCGATTGAGCCAATCAGATGTATGTGACTCGTGTGTTAGGAAGTGAGTCCAATTCACTTGTATCATGTGAGCTAAGTGATGTTTTGATTGATAAATGTTTTCTTCGTGCGCTCTGATAAGGCAATCGATAGTTAAAGCACGTCAAATAGACTCAAGCGATTGAAAATTCTTTTCTAAGCTCGTCTTTGCCCCTCAAGTACGATTTGCTCCTCGGGCCCCACAATGGAGTTAGCAGACGTACTCGAAGGTTGGTAGAGAGAGAGCTAGAAGCAATTAACCATCTTTTTATTAAAAGCAAAGAGATTCGAAATAGATAAGCTTTTTTTTTTTTTCCCATCCTTCGAAACTTAAGATTTTGAGATGTTAATGTCGTTTTGACTATCGAGCCAAGGTTATCTTACACTGGAGGATTAGCTTCCCGTTAGTAATGAAGAGGGAGTTTAGACTTACAAAGACGCGCCCTTATGTTTATCAAATGTTGCTTGTAAATGGGTATGTGCTATGATGTGTACGTCGATAGAACCCTTCGTAATGAGTTAGGAAAGGAATGATTGGAAACTAGCTGCTATGATTGATAATCTTAGTAAATGATACCTTTCGTTTTCGAATTCTGAGTTGCCTGAGTATATTAAGAGCTACCCTTGTATACATGCTTGAAAGACTAAATGCTAGTGGTAGGACCTTGCTAAACATCGCGTAAGTATACCTACTGTTCTCCTTCCTTGCCATTGTTACCTAATCCGTGTATTGCTTGCTTTCTATTATATGGATTGTTATCCGGGATTGGGGTGACGATGTTTTGGCTTGGACGAACCCTAATACACCTAGAAAGCGAAAGGGAGGAAGAACCTAGCAGACTTTAGAATTGTACATCGTAATGATCTCTACTAAGGTAAGCGAACTGCAGTGAGACCCATATGATCACCTATGGGATAGATGTACCTTGTAGACCCTCAACATATACCTATAAGACCATTAACATCGTAGTTCTTACCCATACTAGTTGATTGATGACCAGCCGTACGTTTTATGAGTGAATGGTACAGTAAATACACGTCATTGGAGTTGCTTATCATGAACTTTAGTTGCGTAATGGCTGGATTGATTAAGTGGTTTAACCTATGCGAACCATTGCTTGTACAATCTCTGAGTCATTACTTGCACTCCACAAGTTCTATTATCCCATGATATGGTTTGAACAACTATATACATACGCACTTAATGCATGATGTGGTGACCTTAGGTGTCTATCTTCACCTTTGCTTGCCTTTGTGCAATCCATGCTTGACTTGAGTTTGGTTTGGTAGGTGACTTGATTATCCAGACGAATGAAGTTTCATAATACACGGCATGACATGACCTTTGACTCATTGTTTGCATGCACATATTCTTGCTGTAGCATTATCTTCTCAGTTGTTTCTATTGACATACCATGCTAGTTCATGCCATTCATGATTCTTCATCTTTAGTGCGCTGTTGTAGACCCTACATGATGCCAATGTGAATTCGAGTGTTACTCCAAGTCCCTTCATTGTCAATGTGATGTAATATGATGTTTTTATTGCTTAGGTGCGATGTGATAGCTTCCTGACCAATTGATTTGACTTTAGAATGACCCAATATTTTGATGCCTTTGAATGGACCTGACTAAGTTAACTGCCTTCATACGAACCTGACGTGTCCTGAATAAGTTGTCATGAATGAAAAGGCCTAAAAGTTAGTTGGGATTGATGTACAGACATCGGAATGTTGGTGCATATGTTTTCCTTTTGTAAATTGCTTGCCATGTATGTTTTAGACGCGTTCATGCTCCCCGAGACTCCTAAGCTTAAGAATATTGGATTGCTAATACTATGCAATTCCATTATGCTTAAATGATACTATATGGTGCTATGTGATATTTCTATTACTCTAAATGTGTTATAGTAGTCTCCATGTAATCATTGTGATCCCAGAAGTGACTTGAATTCATGTTTTAGAATGAGACCGCTAGTGTATGACCTTACGATGTCATTGTCTCAATTGTCGTGCCTTTAGATGCCCACTTATAGATGCATATGCATAGTATTATTGCTTGCCATACGAACTAAGTCTAGATCATTGAAAATCTATGTTTCATTTTCAAAACAAACTCAACATGGTTGTCCATGCCAACTCATTTGCCCCTCTTCAATGCGATTTGCCCTCGGCGCCTAAATAAAGTGAGTAGGCGCTTGAAGAGAATTGGCGAGGAGGAGACTGGATACCATAAGCCATTTCCTTTTGAGTTAACAGAAGTAATGTCTTCAAAATGACCTTTTGGAAATCTACCGTGTAAATCCTAGTTGTGTGCGTGCATTCTAGGAAAGGCCGAACTTAGATTTAAAATTTCGAGGACGAAATTCTTTTAAGGGGGGAAGAATGTAAGACCCGCATTCTTTGTTTTCCATTAAGCTAACTGTATTACCTTTTCACGATATAAATTCGTATTTTTAGCAACTATATGAGTTAAATTATTATCGATGTGCTTTTGGGAGCTATAATTTCATTAAAAAAAGAGATTATTATTGCTATTATTGATTTCAAAGTCAATTCGTGCCATTTATGCCTTTAAATTATATCAATAGTTTAATTTAGTCGTTATTCGATTTAATTAGTTGCTTCCCGAATGCGATTAGGTTTTCAACCTTAGAATTAGTTTGTGGTTTATTGAATCGAACCTAGACGTATTTGAGATCGAATAATCGATGAAGGGTCGTATTATCGATTCGGGATAGGTTGTGAGGTACGAGATTAGAAATTAGACAGGCGATTTTAGTTGATTGGGCAAGCGACCAAGAAACAATACAACCAAAAAAAAAAGAAAAGATAAGGAAATCAAAAAGGGGCTAAGCCCTCTTTCTTGCACGGTAGAGAAACCCGATCAGGGGGGGTTCTCTACCCCAGCCTCGACGACCACCAATGCAAGAGAGAGAGGGGGGGAGAGAGAGGGGAGGAGGAGACGACGGGCTGGCGGCTGGCCACCGTCACACCTGGTGCGACCCCGGCGCTGCCCCGCGACACCATGACGAGAGAGAGAGACAGCGAGACTGAGCGAGATTGAGAGAGGATGTCAGCGACGGTGGAGGTCGAAGGTGAGGGTCGACGGTGGGCGTCACTCTGGCGACCACCACAGCAGGCCGAAACCACCACAAACAGCAGCAGAACCGGGTCTAAGGCATGCTGATTTTGGTCTGTGTGGGGCTAGGGTTTCAATCGCATCATTAAGCGTGCATTTAGGACTAATTAGATCGAGGATTGAGGTTTTCCAACCCTCAAAGTCGAACCAAAGCCCTTAGAACGGGTCCTCTAGCATGGAATCGAGGTGGGTGTCTCTCGCCTCCTAAGTTATTACTATTTTCGGAAACGTTTTTCAGCAGATTGATGTTGCATGTGATGTTAGAATTCGCTAAATTCGTTAGACATGTCAAGAAATGAGCTATACATGTTTAGGTTCGATTTATTGGTTAAATTATGCTTGAGATTTGTAATTCGAAGTGAATTATATATGCTTAGCTTCGATTTGAATCAATATAGTTAATTCATGCCTAAGTTCTTAATTCGAAACGAATTATATACGTTTAGCTTCGAATCGAATCAATTTAGTTAAATCAAGCTGGAAGTTTTGATTCGAAGTAAAGTATGTACATTTAGCGTTGATTCGAATATATACAATTAATTCATGCCTGAGTATGAACTTCGAAGTGTATTGTACGTCTTTAAAACCAACGTTTATGAATGTTTGGTTGTTTCATGATCGTGTATGAACTTCGAAGTGTATCGTACGTCTTTAAAACGAACGTTTATGAATGTTTGGTTGTTCCATGATCATGTATGAACTTCGAAGTTCATCGTACGTGTTTAAAATTAATGTATATAAACGTTTCGTCAATCTATGATTGTCTATATGCTTAACTATCCCATAATGACTTACTGACTCTGAAGTAAATTATAAATGCTTAGAGCCTTATCATGTTTGAACTGCTAAGTAAAGTTCTATAGTTTTATATGCGGATGTGATGGTATGTATGCGCACGTATACTTGCTGTAATGCACCGCCGAGTGGTGCTGCTTGCCCAGGTGAGTACCTAGACCTTACCTTTTCATAAATTAGTATGATAATATGTTATGATTAATAAATTATAAACCGAGATGGTAGTTGGATGGTTTGAGGAAGAACTATGAGTGGTTCGAGGTTCTTGTGGTACGGTGCTTGTGAGGAGGGAGCCGGGGTTGTGAATTAACCGCAATCGTGTGGATTGCGAGGCCATGTGTGGCTCATTGTGCTGAATTGATTACGAAGGGCTTGAATATGATACATGTGAACCTCCATTTTTCCCTCAATATGCTACATGCCATTAAGGGAATAGTTTTCGAAATTCTGACATGTTTAAGAAGGATTGCTAAATGTATGTTTTTATGATTTCGAAAGCTTTTAAGTTAGAAATGAAGTCGTTTCACAAATCAGTAGACATATTACGTTTATAAGAAGCTTTTAAAGTTAAAAGTAAAGTTGTTTTATGAGTTAGTACATTTATAAGAAGTTTTTAAATTAAAAACGAAGTGACCTATAAGCATTTAGAAAGATTATGGTCGTTTTGCTTAAAAAGCGAGTTTTCAACGAGTAAGCATTTGAAACAGAGAAATGGAATATGTCCTTAAAGACTAAAAATGTGCTGAGAAGTTGGCCAGAGGGCGGAAACTGGACACAAAAAGGGCGTAAGCTGTTTCCCCCTGAGATAAGTAAGTTAGGAACTGGACTCAAGATACGAGGTATCTTGGTGTGAGCTGCTCCTGGGAATTGGACTCAAGATATGAATTATCTTGGTGTGAGCTGTTCCCCAGATCAGTTATGATGTGTGACGCGTAAGAAAACCTTGAGGGAAACTGGACTCAGGATATGATTATCTTGGTGTGAGCTGTTGCCCCGCAGAGGGCAGTATCGAGGTTAGAGTTGCTCTACTAAGATGCGTTTTGGCTAAAAGTTAAGTACGTATACCCTCGGGATAACGTAAGTTGCGAGTTATAATCTCACTTAGCCAGCACAATAAGATGTTTATATGCTATGAGTAAGTTTCTAATAAGTAAGAAAAGCAGTTGGCATTTCGCCTTTTTAAGTATTTCAGAAAGAAGGTTTTAAGGGTCATTAAGAGACCAAGATGAAAGAGATTCTTCAAAAGAATATGAGCCTCAAAAAGCTAAGAGAAGAGTTTTTATAAGCCTCAAGAGGCAAAATGAAGTGTTTTCAGTAAAAGAAAGAAAGCTTCCTGTGTATGACATGTGCATGTTCTAAGTTTAACTTATGAATGAGATGCTAAGTAAGACACGAACATGAGAAGTAAGTCTTATGAGCATATTTCATGCATATCCTATGAATGAGAATTGATTGAGACTTGAAATATGTGTATCTTATGCATACCATACGAATGAAATGCCAAGAAGAGTAAGATTCTGAAAAGAAATAACCTTATGTGCACATCATATGAATAGGGTTTCATGCATAGTTGGAATAGAATGTCAAGGAGTTATGTTTATGAAAAAGAAAGTTTCTGTACTTAGCCTCGTCCCTTGTTTAAGTGTTTGACTGCCTAGTAGTAAAGAAGTTTGGTCATTTAGAGACCTAGAAATGAGTTTGAGTGCCTAAAGTGAAGTTTTATGGCTAGTGATGTTTCCATAAGAAATTTTATGAATGTCTAATATGATAGTAAAGTATGGATACGTGCTATGTGACTAGTAAAGATATTACTGCCTGCAACGGTTTTGGTTTTAAGGGGGTCGGGGGACACTCACTGAGCATGTGGTTGCTCATCCCACTACTCTTTCCCTCTTTTCCCCAAGTATTCTTTATAACAGGAAAAAGATTGAATCAGCTATGACAAGATGGAATCCGTTCATGCTTGCAAGGTGTCGTTTGTCCCCATCGAAGGGATCTTATGTGTTTAATGAAGTCACGTTATGTATTCTTAGTTTGAAATGTTTGTAAACAGGTATTCTAAGTTCATGTAATATATACTGCTTATGAGTCGCTCTGAATGGCCTTATGAGCCACCCATCTAGTCAGTTAGATGTCTTTTGGCTAAAGTTAGTTATATTTTGGGATGTAAACCCCAATACTCTGGTTGTGTGAACCGTTGAGTTGTATCTTCCCTTTCTTCTTTATTCTTGAATTAATCTGGTTGGTGTACTCCGAGCGAGTGGCTCGTTGAGTTATGAACTCCAGTGTATAGCCGTTGAGCTGCTTTTAAATGTTTTACGCTTTCGTGTAATTGCAGGGATTTGTGGTAGGGCTTATAGTCTGGAAACGGCCAGTTTTTAGAGGAAATTCTGCCCGTTTCGTCCTAGAATTTAGGTAGAAAGTTAAGAAAACGTAACGCTTTCGGCCCTCGGGGCTGGAGGTGTTACAACAACTCTGCTAGACTAACCCTGGTCTATTAATCCGCAACCCAATACTCAAGCCAACCTCCTCCTCACTCCTTCTCTACCTTTCTCACATCTAGGCTTGTTCTCCTTGGGTGGCCCAGCAAGTGCCCTAGTGAAGCCGGCCCAACATCTCCCTCACTCTTCTTCTTTGTCCAACACCTCACTTCTTCAAGCATGTAGGCCTTTCTATTATGACCCAACAACATGTTCACCATCATCATCATTACGTGAGCTTGCTATCTTTATTTCCTGCGGTCCAGTCACATTGCAAGCAGCTCACTATTCGGTTTTCTCTTCAGCTACTACGAAATGCCCACGTGAGTCAAAGTCCTATTGAATGAGCAAATGACCTGCCCATTTTCTTGCCTAATCAATCATGAAACTATTGATAATTTAGTCCCATCCTTAATTGTCTCTTATTAATTCTAGGTAGTTAAGGGGTGAAGAAGCACTATAAAAAGGGTTCAAGGTTGGATCATCTAATCTACCCACTCATTCACCCATTTAAGCATCTAAGCATTCTTCCGTCTTCCATCTTCTATCTTTTTAGTGAGTAGAGAGCATTTTGTAAGATAAAATCATTTGGGTTGAAAGCTTTAGAAGAAAATAACCTTGAAATTAGCTAATTTTCTCTTCTCTTCTCATCTCATTTGTTAGTAACAGTTGAGATTTTACACTTAATTTTATCATTTTATATAATTGAGTACCAAAGTTTGGGCATAGGAAGTGGAATATACCAATTCAATGGTGTTTTTGCTAACTATGACCAGCTAGAATACTCTTTTAGTATTAGCATGGATCCATGATAATAATACTGTTTTGCCAATTTCTTTTGGAGTTATTTTTGTCTCTTTAAATTGTATAATTTTGAGTTTATACTTAATCTTAACTTATTTATGCATCTTAATACTATTATTTAATCACGTTGATTACAATAGTTAAATTTGCCATCTCACATGAATATTAGACCTTGTAGGCTAACATGATGAGTATGTAATTTGACTTAAAATTATAATTGTTAAAATTAAATAATTTATAGTAGAAATTAGATAAGTTATGTTTAAAAAGAATGTTTCATGCTAAACCATAGATTAAGAATGTCATTTGATAATTATAATCATCTTTTTAATTTATGGCCTAATACTTGTACCCTAGGCTCAACAAGAGACAAATTGAAACCCCATTTGGATTAGTAATTCAATATTTACGTCAATGGTGAAACCAAAGGTCCTCGATCATTCTCTAATTTGATTTCTCTCCAGTTTCTTGACTCATATATTCTTTTTCTAGTTCCTTTAATTCATATTGATAATCGAACTACTCAATTAAACTATTCTTTATAATCAGAAAAGCTAAATTGAAAATCTCTATTATTCCTCATGGAATCAACACTCTATACTCGCTAGTCTATAATTAACCTTGTGCACTTACAAGTGAAAAGGATTTTAAAACTGAACATAAAATCCATATCAACTTTTTGACGCTACTGACGGGGAAAAAATAGTGATTTTTGGATTTTTTTTCTTCCTTTTATTCTTTTTATTTATTTGTTTTCCTTCATTTCCCGCTAATCTTATAATTTTATTTATTTTTTTATTCTTAGCCCTCATCCCTTCTATTTTCATTATTTCACTGTCTGTTTCTCCCCCATCTCTCATGATCTAACCATTTTATTTTTGTTCTTCCTATTCCATTCTAATCTAACTATTTTCCCATCTCTTCTAATGTAACCTAACCTAATCTAATCTAACTGTTTTATTTTTGTCATTTTGTTTATTTCATCTAATCTAACAATTTCTTTCCCTTTTATTTCCTTTATTCCCTTTTTATTTTACTTTATTTTATTTTTTTATTTTGCTTTATATTTCTCATTTTTCCTGCTTTCATTCGATCTTTCTCGCTTTTTTTTTTTTTCATTTTCCTTCTTATCTCTCTCTTCTCTTTTGTTCCTATTTTGTTTTGTGGTTATTGTGGTGGTGATTTCATATAATTCTCTTAGTTGTTTTTGGGTGTATGCATGGTAGACATTCTTTATTCTTAGATCTCATAGAATACAATCTTGAAATTGCTTCATCAGATAAGAGCTAAGAAATGTGAATATAAGAAAACAATAGCTAAAGAAGAAACCCTACCACCTAAGAAACTTAAAGAGTATTTTATCCCCCACCTATGACTAACCCACAAGAATACGTACGCCTACTGTTGCGGGGGCATTTGAGATAAAATATTCTCTTATCCAAATGGTTCCGTCATTTTATGAGCTAAGAAATGTGAATATAAGAGAAAGATAGCTAGAGAACCAACCCCACCACCTAAGCAACTAAAAGAGTATTTTACACCCCCACTTATGACTCACCCACAAGAATACGTATGCCTACTGTTATGGGGCCATTTAAGATTAAACATTCTCTCATCCAAGTCATCCCGTCATTTTATGGGCTAGAGTTTAAAAATCTTTTCAAGTATGTTGATGCATTTTTAGATATTTGTTCCACTGTATTTTTGAATAATATCTCTAATGATGCTCTTTACTTGTTGCTTTTCCCTTTTTCTTTGAAAGGTAAAGCTAAAGCTTAGTTAGATACTAAGATGAACATCACCACTTGGGATCAAATAGAAAAGGAATCCTTGAAAATGCTTTTCTGTGATTGTAAAATGACTGACCTTTAGACGTGCTATAATCACTTTCTCGCAAAATAAAAATAAATAATTTCATGAAAGTTGGAAAAGGTTTAAAGAATTATTGTAAAGTTGTCCTCACCAAGAGGTCCCTATGTGGTAACTTGTCCAAAGTTTTTACTCTGGCTTAGATGAGCACAATGGGCAAATGGTCGATGCATTATGTGGTGGTAGATCCTTGTACAAAACTCCCCAAGAAGCTTGGGAATTATTTGAACAATTGAGTAAAAATTCACACCTACGTACTACTTCTTTGCATTCCGATTTGCCTAGGCAATTAGGAAGTAAAGGGGGGATTCATGAGGCTTCACATTCAATTGACATTTCTAGTAAAGTTAATGCTTTAACTAAGAAATTCGATCACTTGTTATGCATGAACAAAGTGTCTAATGCCCCTTCTATACAAGATGCGTATTTAATTTGTGGTAGTCCCATACATGCCTTTGTTGACCATCCTTGGATTGGTAATCAGACTGTGTGATTAAACAAGTAATACTACCTAAGGATTTCCTCCATTCAACAATTCTTATTCCAATACCTATAATCATTATTAGAAGAATCATCCTAACTTTTAATGGAGGTCAAAAAATGTTGAGAATCCTCAAGCCTAGTTCAGTAGACCTACCCCTCCTGATTTTCACAACTAGAGATATGCTTCTCCTTCCCATCAAGCTTCATCTGGAAGGTCTGATATGGATAAGGTCATTTCTGCCCTTGGCACCTTGACTTATGTTATGCAAAATGTTGATTCTAAGCTCTAAGGAATTGAGTCTAAAATGCATATTGTTCACTCTCACTCACAATCTATAGCTATGTTAGAAACCCAACTTGGGAAACTAGCCATAGCTGTAGTTAAAAGATAAGAAGGAAAACTTCTAAATCATCCAAGAACCCTAAAGGCCAACAATTTAAACAATTGAAAGCTATAATAGTTCTTTGCAGTGGTAAAGAAGTAGATAACAAGGTTAGTGTGGAGGAACATGATAAAGATAAAAGACTTAAGACTATGGAGAGTGACCTTGAGAATGAAAAAGAGAATGACCCAACCCTTTCTCCTGTTGTATCTGAGCCCATTGTGACATACAAACCAAGGGTTCCTTACCCTCAAGCATTGGATGCACCATTCCCTTCTAAGACAAATAAGTAAAGAGATGACATTCTAGTGACCTTTGAGCAAGTTAAGGTCAATCTTCCCCTGTTGGAAGCGATTGGACAGATCCTAGCTTATGCAAAGTTCCTAAAGACATGTACACTTTTAAAAAGAAATCTAAAGATGATAGTTCTAAAAAAGTTCTTCTAAGTGAACAAGTGAGCTTGGTTTTGAAATGTAACACTCCACCTAAGTTCAAAGATCTCGGTGTCCCTACCATCTCATGTTATATTAGCAATCACAAAATCGAAAGTGCACTTTTGGACTTGGGTTCTAGTGTTGATTTGATTTCATATTCTATTTACTTAGAGCTGGGATTGGCTTTCCAATTGTACCCTTTAGCTTGCTAATAAGTCGGTTAGGACTCGCGGGGGCCGAATAGATGATCTCTTGCTTTAAATTGATGAAGGATTCTTTCCTGTTGATTTTATTGTATTAGACATGGACCCTAGTCAAGCTTCTAAACATATCCCTCTTATTTTAGGACATCCCTTCTCAGCCACAGCTAATGCCACTATAAACTATAGGTTGGGAGTGATGGATATCTCAATTATGAACATGAAAATTAGGCTTAACATTTTCATTGCTTCCTCTCAACCTGTGTTTGAAGATTAATCTAAATATGTCTTTGCTAATGTGATCGATGAAATGATTGAAGAAGCTTTGCCTGCTATTCTGAGCAGTGATCCTTTGGGAACCTGCCTTTGCCATAGGGATGTGAGATTGTTTGACTTAGGAAGTACAATAGATGAGATGGATTCTAATCTAGATTGTACTCCACATCTTGAGTCTTCCTCTAGGGTTTCTACTTATGAACCTCTTCCATCTCCGGCAAGTTCTCCTATGACACCTTCCATTGTGTGCCTGCCTAAACTTAAGTTGAAACCTCTCCCTAATTCACACAACTATGTGTTTCTATGCCTTAAAGAGAGCCCACCTGCTATTATATCTTCTCTTTTATCTTGTGATCAAGAGAAAGTGTTGATTCATATTTTGTTTAATCATAAGGGTTTTAAAGGGTGATCAGTTGCTGATTAAATGGATTAGCCCCACAATTTGTATGCATAGAATTCATTTAGACGACGATGCGAAACCTGTTAGGCAAATGCAATGTACACTGAAACTTCACATGAAAGAAATTATCCAGAGAGAGGTACTGAAGCTTTTAGATGCAGGCTTTATCTATCATATTTTTGATTGTTAGTAGGTCAGTCCAGCTCAAGTCGTCCCTAAGAAATGTGGCATAATTGTGGTTAAGAGCAATGAAGGTGAACTAATTCCTACTAGATAGACTACAGGGTGGAGGGTGTGCATTGATTAGAAAAAGTTGAATTCTATCACTAGAAAGGACAATTTTCCTTTCCCATTCATTGATCAAATTTTGGAAAAATTAGCTGGAAAATTTTTTTATTGCTTTTTAGATGTGTGTTCTAGTTATAACCAAATACTTGTTTATCCTGAGGATCAAGAGAAAACTACCTTTACATGTGTATTAAGTACTTTTGCTTATTAGAGGATGCTATTTAGGTTGTGTAATGCACCTTCCATATTCCAAAGATGTATAATGCATATTTTCTTATTATATTGATAATTTCATGGAAATGTTTGTGGATGATTTCTCTATTTTTAGTTCTTCATTTGATATGCATCTTGCTATTCTATCCATTGTATTGAAAAGATGTGAAGCAGTGAATCTAGTCTTGAGTTAGGAAAAGAGTCATTTTATGGTCAAGAAGGGATTGTGTTAGCGCATAAAGTGTAGAAAAAGGGAATTGTGGTTGATAAAGCCAAGGTTGATCTAATTTCTAATCTGCATGTGCCTTCTTCTATGAAGAAACACAGATCATTCCTTGGTCATGTTGGTTTCTATAGGAGATTTATTAATGATTTTAGTAAAGTGGCTCGCCCATTTGCTAATCTCCTTACCCAAGATGCTCCTTTTGCGACTAATGAGTCTTGTATATGAAAGCTTTTAAAAAGCTTCGGTCTTTATTCGTGTCAGCTCCTATTGTGCAGCCCCCTTATATTTCTCTATCATTTGAGATTATGTGTGATGCGTCTGATTTTGCTATTACGGTTGTTTTGGGTCAAAGGGTGAAAAGAATGCCTCATATCACTTACTATGCTAGAAGAACTCTATCTTACGCTCAAAAGAATTATTCAACTACTGAAAAAGAAATGCTAGCTGTAGTATTTGCATTTGATAAATTCCGTCCATATCTTTTGTACTCGAAAGTGATTGTGTTTACCCATCATGCTGCATTAAAACACTTATTGGCTAAGAATGACACTAAACTAAGATTGATAGATAGATTTTGTTGCTCGAAGAGTTTGCTGTGTTACATGCCTCTCTCCTTTGGTTTGCTCACATTACAAACTACCTTGTAACTATGAAGATTCTTCCTCATTGGTCCAAACAAGGAAAAGATAAGTTTTTTTTCACAAATAACACATTACTATTGGGAAGACACCTCTATTTTCAAACATTGTCTTAATGAAGTGGTACATAGATGTGTCCTTGAGAGTGAAATTACTATAGCATTTTGGCCTTTTGTCACTCTTATACTTGTGGTGGTCACTTTGAGGTCATAGGAAGCTACTAAAGTCCTACAAAGTGGGTTCTTTTGGCCCACTCTATTTAGAGATGATCACCAATCTATCTTGCTTGTGAGTGTTGTCAATGTATAAGTGGTGTGTCCCATCGCAATATAATTCCCCTTTCTCCTATTCTAATTGTTGAGATATTTGGTGTATGGGTATTGATTTTATGGGTCCTTTCCCCCATCCTTTAGCTTTGTTTACATATTGACTGCTATTGATTATGTGTCAGAGTGGGTCGAAGCTCAGGCTACTAGGACCGATGACCACAAGGTTGTGGTCCAGTTTGTGCAAGAGTGCATTTTTTGTCAATATGGTACCCCTAGAGCTTTTATTAGCGATGGAGGTAGTTACTTTTATCATCGATCTTTTGAGGCTTTACTTAGAAAGTATTTTGTAACACACAAAATAGTTACCCCTTATCACCCTCAGACTAGTGATCAAATTTAGGTATCTAATCGGGGGATTAAGTCTATACTTGAGAAAATGGTTCGCCCTGATGGGAAAGATTGTTCTTTGAGATTGCATAATGCTCTTTGGGCCTATTATACTACTTTTAAGACTCCCATTGGGATGCCTCCTTACTGGCTTCTTTCGGTAAAATTTATCACCTGCTAGTTGAATTAGAACACTGTGCTTTTTTGACTATTAAAGCTTTCAATTTTGATATGAAACAAGCGGGTTCTAATTATAGGCTTCAATCGAATGAATTAGATGAATTGCATAATGAAGCCTATGACAATGCTAAGATTTATAAAGCCAAAACCAAAGCTTTTCATGATAAAATGATTTCTCAGAAATCTTTTGAACCTAATCAAAAGGTTTACCTTTTTCACTCTACGCTTAAGATGTTTCCTAGCAAGTTAAGATCTATATAGGATAGTCCTTTTATTGTCTAACAAGTGTTTCCCTCTAGGGTGGTCCAAATTTGGATCCCCAAGATGGTCAAGTTCTTATGGTTAATGGCTAACGTTTGAAACTTATTATGACTCATGATATTGAGTTTGGTTTGATTGATTCCGTCGATTTAGTAGACCCTGTCTGCTATGATTAGTGGGTGGACCTTGTCTGGTTGAAGACATAAAACTTAGCGCTTGTTGGGACACGACCCAATCTTTTTAGGTGAGTTTGAGTTTTTTGTATTCTTTTTTCTTTTTGGTATGCTTGTGTTATTTGGTGTGATTCCTCACTTGGTTTTTGGCTTTTGTGGTTGGTAATGGTTGCTAATGCACTTTGGGGGTTTGATTGTTTAGCTTATATGGAAATGCCTACCTCATGCTATTAAGTTGGGTTACTCTTTTCTCAATTTCTCTTTTTCTTATTGTTTTCTACGTTGAGGAAAATGTAAGGTTTAGGCATTGGGGGAAGGCAAAATCAAAATTTTGAGGAAAATTTGAACTTAAAAATCTTTGGGTAAATTTGATTGTGGAAAGAGCTTGAGTGTTCTGATTATGCATATTCTACTCTTATTATCTGGATTTGATTTATATGATTCATGCCCATTAGAAATTATTTCCAGCTTTGACTGGTTGATGAATAAATTTTTTTTGATGTGCTAGTCTCACCAGTAGCCAATCTTGAGTTTGAGATATAACCTCATTTACAATGTCATTGTGAGTATTTGATAAGTATTGAATTCCTTATTGACTTTTCAATGAATAAATAAAATAAGTTGAATTAATTAAGTCCTAATTTTGGTACCAATGTTTAGGTACTATCTCTATCCATATCTTTAATTGTCTGAGTATGTACTAAGCACTTCTCCAAGTGTTATCTTTATTCATATCTTTATCCACTCAAGGGAGCGCACAGAATCAAGTAACTTTTGAAAAATTCAAACAATCAAAAAAAGAAAAGATCAACAAAAAATTTAATAAGTTGATTTGGCATTGGGGACTGGACTTTAAGATTTCTTGTGATTTTTGTTATGTGGGGTGAAATTATGTACTTACGGTTTGCTACATGGCTTCACTATGTGCTTAGTTTGCATGAATCTTGGCTTATTGACTCATTTGAAATTAGAAATATTTAATGATGAGTTATGGGTTGGTAATGAATTGATTTATATGATTTGGAATAGACATTCATTGTTGGATCATTTGATTTTCTTCCATAATCTTATTCTACTTAATGAGTTGAATGAATTTATGCATTATTGTTATTCTTTGCTCGAGGACTAATAAAGTTTTAGTGTGGAGGAGTTGATATTCATATTTTATATGTAATTTTCTCCATCATTTTACCTACTTTTAAGTCTTTGAAATATATTTTTATGAGTAAACAATGCATATTTTACATGATTTTCAGGTAGAAATAAAATAAATAAATTCACTTAAGAATGTGATCAAGTGGATTCAGTTTTGTCCAATCTCCCAAGTGTGGATGTTCAGAAACCCAGCCTGGCAACTCTTCATACTCTCACTCCTTCACAACTCTGCTGGGCTGACCTTAATCTGTTAATCTGTAGCCCAGTACACAAGTCAGCCTCCTCTTTACTCCTTCTCTCCTTTTCTTACATCTAGGCATGTTCTCCCAGGGTGGCCTAGCAAGCGCCCGAGTGAAGCCAACCCACCATCTCTGTCACTCTCCTTCTTTCTCTAGCCTCTCTCTTCTTCAAGCATGTGGGCCTGTCTGTTATGGTGTAGTAGCATGTTCACCAGCATCATCATCATGTGGATCATCATCATGTGGACTTACTGTCTTTATTTCCTGTGGCCCAGTCACATAGCTAGCAGCATGCCACTCCGTTTGCTCTTTAGTTAGTGCTAAATGCCCACATGAGTGAATGTCCTATTGAATGAGCAAATTACCAACCCATTCTCACACCCAGTCAATAATGAAACTATTGATAATTTAATCCTAGCCTTAATTCTCTCCTGTTAATTCTGAGTAGTTATGGGTGAAGAAGCACTATAAAAGGGTGTCGATGTTGGATCACCCAATCTATCCACTCATTCACCCATTCAAGCATCCAAGTACTCTTCCATCTTCCATCTTCTATTTTTAGAGAGTAGAGAGTATTTTGTAAGACAAAATCATTTGGATTGAGAGGTTTATAGGAAATAAGCTTGAAATTAGCTATTCTTCTCTTCTCTTCTCGTCTCATTTGTGAGTAACATTTGAGAGTTTACACTTACTTTTATCATCTTATGTAATTGAGTACCAAAGCTTGGGTATAGGAAGTGAAATATACCAACTTCAATGGTGTTTTTGCTAACTATGACCTGCTAGAATACTCTTCCAGGATTATGATGGATCCTTAATAATAATATTATTTCGCTAATTTCTTTTAAGGTTATTTTTGTCTCTTTAATTTGCATAATTTTGAGTTTACATTTGATCTTCATTTATTTATGCATCTTAATACTAGTGTTTAATTATATTGATTGCAATAGTTTAGTTCGCTATCTCAAATGAATGTTAGATCTTGTAGACTAATATGATGACTATGTAATTGAAATTAAAAATATAATTGTTAAAATTGAATAATTTATACTAGAAATTAGATGAGTTATATCTAAAAACAATGCTTCTTCCTAGATCACTAGATAAATAATCTCATTTGATAATTATAGTCATCTTTTTAATTCATGGCCTAATGCTTGTAGCGTAAGTTGAATAAGAGGCAAATTGAACCCCCATTTGAATTAGTAATTCAATATTTGTATCAATGGTAAAATCCAAAGTCCTAAATCATTCTCTTATTTGATTTCTGTCCACTTTCTTGACTCATATATTCTTTTTTTAATTTCTTTAATTCTTACTGATAATCGATCTGCTCAATGAACTATTCTTTCTAACTGGAAAAGCTAAATTGAAAATCGCTATTGTACCTCATGGGATCAACACTCTATACGTGCTAGTCTATAATTAACCTTGTGCACTTGTTAATAAAAAGAGTTTTAAAACTGAACATAAAATCTGCATCAAAATTTTCACGTCGTTGCCGGGGTACGGATAGTATTTTTGAATTTTCTCTTCCTTTTATTCTTTTTATTTATTTTTTTCCTTTTTCCCCACTAATCTAACAATTTTTTATTTGTTTTCTTTATTCTCAACCCCCATCCCTTCTATTTTCATTATTTCATTTTCTTTTGTTCCCTAATCCCTCCTAATCTGACCATTTTATTTTTGTTCTTCCCATTCCCTTCTAATCTAACCATTTTTCCTATCCCTTCTAATCTAACTCTTTTATTTTTGTTATTTTGTTTATTTCATCTAATCTAACAATTCCTTTCCCTTTTATTTCCTTTATTCCCTTCTTATTTTATTTTATTCTTTATTTTTCTTTAATTTTTTTCACTTTCCCCATTTCCTTGGATCTTTCTTTTACTTGTTTTTTTTTTCCCATTTTTAGTCTTATCTCTCTTCCTTTTGTTCTTATTTGGTTTGGTGGTTATTGTGGTGGTGATTTCATATTATACTCTTAGTTGTTCGTGGGTATATGCATAGTAGATGCTCTTTGCCTTTAGATGTCATAACAATCCTGAAATTGAACACTGTCTTCGTCAGATAAGAGCTAAGAAATATGAATATAAGAAAAAGATAGCAAAAGAACAAACCCCACCACCTAAGCAACTAAAAGAGTATTTTATACCCCCACTTATGACTCACCCACAAGAATACGCATGCCCACTGTTACGGTGTCATTTGAGATTAAACATTCTCTCACCCAAGTCGTCCTGTCATTTTATGGGCTAGAGTATGAAAATCCTTTCAAATATGTTGATGCATTTTTAGAGATTTGTTCCACTATGTTTTTGAATAATATCTCTGATGATGCTCTTTGCTTGTAACTTTTTCCTTTTTCTTTGAAAGGTAAAGCTAAAGCTTAGTTGGATACTAAGACCAACATCACCACTTCGGATCAAATGGAAAAGAAATTCTTAAAAATGTTTTCCTCTGATTGTAAACTGACTACCTTAAGACGTGCTATAACCACTTTCTCACAAAATAAAAATGAGTGATTTTATGAAAGTTGGAAAAGGTTTAAGAAGTTATTGCAAAGTTGCCCTCACTATAAGTTCCCTATGTGGCAACTTGTCCAAAGTTTTTACTCTGACTTAGATGAGCACAGTAGACAAATGGTTGACGCATCATATGGTGGTAGATTCTTATACAAAACTCCCGAAGAAGCTTAGGAATTGTTTGAACATTTGAGTAAAAATTCACACTTGTATGCTATTTCTTCGCATTTCGATTTGCCTAGGGAATCAGGAAGTGAAGAGGGGATTCACGAGGTTTCACATTCAATTGACATTTCTAGTAAAGTTGATGCTTTAGTTAAAAAATTTGATCAATTGTTGTGCATAAACAAAGTGTCTAATGCCCCTTCTGTGCAAGATGTGCATTCGATTTGTGCTAGTCCCATGCATGCTTTTATTGACCGTCCTTGTATTGGTAATTTGACTATGTGATTGAACAAGTAAATGTTGCCCAAGGATTTCCTCCATCCAACAATCCTTATTCCAATACCTATAATCATGATTAGAGGAATCATTCTATTTTTTAATGGAGGTATAAGAGTGTTGAGAATCCTCAAGCCCAGTCTAGCAGACCTACCTCTCTTAGTTTTCAAAACTAGAGATATACTCCTCCTTCTTCCCATCAAACTCCATTTGGGAGCTCTGATATACATAAGGTAATTTTTGCCTTTGGTACCTTAACTTCTATTGTGCAAAATGTTGATTTAAGGTTCAAGGAATTGAGTCTAAAATGCATATTTTTGACTTTCACTCACAATCTATAACTAAGTTAGAAATCCAACTTGGGAAACTAGCCATAGTTTTAGGTAAAAGAGAAAAAGAAAAACTTCCAAGTCATCCCATATAAAACCCTAAAGGCCAATAATTTGAACAATTAAAAGTTGTAATGGTTCTTAGGAGTGGAAAAGAAGTAGATAACAAGGTGAGTGAGATGGAACATAATAAAGAGGAAAGACTTAAGACCATGGAGAGCAACCTTGAGATTGAAAAAGAGAATGACCCTTCCCCTTCTCCTGTTGTATCTGACCCCATTGTGACATATAAACCAAGAGTTTCTTGCCCTTAAGCTTTGGATGCACCATTCCCTTCTAAGACAGATAAGCACAAAGATGAAATCCTAGAGATCTTTAAGAAAGTTAAGGTCAATCTTCCCTTATTAGAAGCAATTAGATAGATCTCGACTTATCCAAAGTTCCTTAAACACATGTGCACTTTCAAAAAGAAATCTAAAGATGACAAGTCTAAAACGTTTCTTCTAAGTGAACAAGTGAGCTTGATTTTGAAATATAACACTCCACTTACGTTCAAAGATCCCGATGTCCCTACCATCTCATGTTATATCACCAATCACAAAATTGAAAGGGCACTTTTGGATTTGGGTTCTAGTTTTAATTTGATATCATATTCTATTTACTTAGAGCTGCAATTAGCCTTCCAACTATACCCTTCAGCTTGCTGATAGGTCGCTTGGGACTTTTAGGGGCCGAATAGATGATGTCTTGGTTCAAATTGATAAAGGATTCTTTCCTGTTGATTTTGTTGTATTGGACATAGACCGTAGTCAAGCTTCTAAGCATATCCCTCTTATTTTAGGACCTCCCTTCCTAGCCAAAGCTAATGCCACTATTAGCTGTAGGTTGGGAGTGATGGATGTGTCGGTCATGAACATGATGGTTAGGCTTAACATTTTCAAAGCTTCTTCTCAACCTATGTTTGAAGATTAATCTGAATGCTTCTTTGCTGATGTGATTGATGAAATGATTAAAGAAGTGTTACCTGTTATTCTGAGCAATGGTCCTTTGGGAACTTGTCTTTCCCATCTCGATGTGAGATTGTTTGAAACCTGTCTTTCCCATTGGGATGTGAGATTGTTTGACTTAGGAAGTACAATAGATGAGATATATTCTAATCTAGATTCTACTGCTCATCTTGACTCTTCCTCTAGGGTGTCTACTTGTGAACATCTTCCATATTTGGAAAGTTCTCCTATGCCACCTTCGATTGTGTGCCCGCCTAAACTTAAGTCGAAACCTCTCGCTGATTCACACAAGTATGTGTTTCTATGCCCGAAAGAGACCCTACCTTTTATTATATCTTCTCTTTTATCTTATGATCAGGAGAAAGAATTGATTCATATTTTGTCTAATCATAAGGGTGCTAAAGGGTGATCAGTTGCTGATTAAGTGGATTAGCCCCATAATTTGTATGCATAGAATCCATTTAGAGGACGATGTCAAACCTTTCAGGCAAATGCAACATAGACTGAACCCCTCACATGAAAGAAGTTGTCCAGAAAGAGGTAGTAAAGCCATTTAGATGCGGGCATTATCTATCCTATTTCTGATAGTCAATGGGTCAATCCTATTCAAGTCATCCCTAAGGATTTTGCATAACTATGGTAAAGAACAATGAAGATGGACTAATTCCTACTAGACCATAGGATGGAGGGTGTTCATTGATTATAGAAAGCTGAATTCTATCACTAGAAAGGACCATTATCCCCTTTCACTCTTTGATCAAATTTTTAAAAAATTAGCTGGATAAAGTTTTTGTTGCTTTTTAGATGGGTATTTTGGTTACAATTAAATACCTGTTTATCCTGAGGATCAGGAGAAAACCACCTTTGCATGCCCATTAAGTACTTTTGCATATCGGAGGATGCTTTTGGGGTTGTGTACTTCACCTTCCACATTGCAAAGATGTATGATGGTCATATTTTCTTATTATATTGATAATTTCATGGAGGTAACTATGGATGATTTTTTTAATTTTTGGTTCTTTTTTTAATATGTGTCTTGCTAATCTGTCCACTGTATTGAAAAGATGAGAAGAAGTAAATCCAATCTTGAGTTGGGAAAACAGTCATTTCATAGTCCCAGAAGAGATTGTGTTGGGATATAAACTGTCTAAAAATGGGATTGAGGTTAATAAAGCGAAGGTTGATCTGATTTCTAATATGTCTGTGCCTTCTTCTATGAAGCAAGTTAGGTCATTCCTTGGTCATGCTGGTTTCTATAGGAGATTTATTAAGGATTTTAGTAAAGTGGCTCACCCACTTACTAATCTCCTTACCCAAGATGCTCCTTTTGTGATTGATGAGACTTGTGTGAAAGCTTTTGAAAAGCTTCGATTTTTATTTGTATCATCTCCTATTGTTCAACACCCTAATTTTTCTCTATCTTTTGAGATTATGTGTGATGCGTTTGATTTCGCTATTAAGGCTGGTTTACGTCAAAGGGTGAAAAGAATGCCTCATATCATTTATAATGCTAACAGAACTCTAACTGATGCTCAAAAGAATTATTCAACTACTGAAAAAGAGTGATAGCTGTAGTATTTGTATTTGATAAATTTCGTCCATACTTTTTGTGTTTAAAAATGATTGTGTTTACTGATCATGCTGCATTAAAACGCTTGTTGGTTAAGAATAACACTAAACCAAGACCCATTAGATGGAATTTGTTGCTCCAAGAGTTTGACATTAAGATAACAGATAGGAAAGGTTCTGAAAATTTAGTTGCAGACCACTTGTCTAGAATCTTTACTAAGTATATTGATGACTTAGTTGGATTTTCTAACTATTTTCCTGATGAGCAACTGCTTGTTGTGTCATGTGCTTCTCTTCCTTGGTTTACTCACATTATAAACTACCCTTACACTAGGAAGATTTCTCCTCACTAGTCCAAACAAGAAAAAGATAGGTTCTTCTCACAAGTAAGACATTACTATTGGAAAGATCCATACCATTTCTAACATTGTCCTAACTAAGTGGTATGTAGATGTGTCCCCGAGAGTAAAATTCATAGTATTTTGACCTTTTGTCACCCTTGTGCTTGCGGTGGTCACTTTAGAGGTCGTAGGATAGCTGCTAAAAGCCTACAAAGTGGGTTCTTTTGGCCCACTTTGTTTAGAGATGCTCACCGATTTCTGTCTTGCTTGTAAGCGTTGTCAACGTACGAATGCCCTGTCCTATCGTAATATGTTTGATGTGTAGGGCATTGATTTTATAGGTCCCTTTCCCCCATCCTTTGGCTTTGTTTACGTATTGGTTATTATTGATTACGTGTTAAAGTGGGTGAAACCTCAGGCTACTAGACTAGTGACTAAAGGTTGTGGTTAAGTTTATGAAAGAGTGCATTTCTGTCAGTATAGTACCCCTAGAGCTCTTATTAGTAGAGGCAGTCACTTTTATCACTGGTCTTTTGAGGCCTTACTTAGAAAATATCTTATGACTCACAAAGTAGTTACCTTTATCACCCTCAGACTAGTGGTCAAATTGAGGTATCTAATCGTGAGATCAAGTCTATATTTGAGAAAACAGTTTGCCCTAATAGGAAAGACTGGCCTTTAAGATTGCATGATGTTCTTTGGGCCTATCATAGTACTTTTAAGACTAACATTGGGATCTCTTCTTACTGAATTCCTTTCGATAAAGCTTGTCACTTGCTAGTTAAATTAGAACACTGTGCTTTTTGGACTATTAAAGCTTTTAATTTTGAGATGAAACAAGCGGGTTCTAATCGTAGGCTTCAATTAATGAATTGGATGAATTGCGCAATGAAGCCTATGATAATGCTAAGATTTATAAAGCCAAAACCAAGGGTTTTCATGATAAAATGATTTCTCGTAAATCTTTTGGACCTAATAAAAAGGTTTGGCTTTTTAACTCTAAGCTTAAATTGTTTCCTCCCAAGTTGAGATCTAGATAGGATAGTCCTTTTATTGTCTAACAAGTACTTTCCTCTAGAGTGGTCCAAATTTTGGATCCCTAAGATGGTCAAGTTCTTATGGTTAATGGCCAGCATTTGAAACCTATTATGACTCATGATATTGAGTCTGGTATGATTGATACCGTCAATTTAGTAGGCCCCGTCTACCATGATTAGTGAGTGGAACCTTGTCTGGCTAAAGACATAAAACTTAGCACTTATTGGGAGGTAATCTAATCTTTTTAGGTGAGTTTGACTTTCTAGTATTCTTTTTCTTTTTGGTGTGCTTGTGTTTTTGGGTGTGATTCTTCACTTGGTTTTTTGCTTTTCTAGTTGGTGATGGTTGTGAAGGTACTTGGGAGTTTGATTGTTAGGCTTATATGAAAATGTCTTCCTCGTGCTATCAGGATGTGTTGCTCTTTTATCCATTTCTCTCTTTCTTATTGTTTTCTACATTGAGGACAATGTTTGGTTTAGGCATGGGGGGAAGGCAAAACCAAAATTTTAAGGAAAATTTAAACTTGAAAATCTATGGGTGAATTTGATTTTGGGAAGAGCTTGCGTGTTCTGATTATGCATATTCTACTCTTATTGTGCAGATTTGATTCATGTAACTCATGCTCATTATAGATTATTTCCAGCTTTGATTGGTTGATGACCAAAAAATTTTTGTTGTGCTAGTGTCACTGTGCGGCTGAACCCCATTAACAATATCATTATGAGTATTTGATAAGTATTAAGTTTACCATTGACTTTTTAATAAATAAGTCAAATAATTAAATTCTGATTTCGGTACCAATGCTCAGATTCTATCTCTGTCCATATCTTTAGTTGTTTGAATATGTACTAAGTGCTTCTGTAAGTGTTATCTTTATTCATATCTTTATCCACTTAAGCGAGCACATGGAATCAAGTAACTTCTGAAAATTTCTGACAATCAAAAAAAAGAAAAAATCAACAAAAAAGTTAATAAGTTGATTTGGCATTAGGGACTTAACTTTAAGCTGCTCTTGTGATTTTTATTATGTGGGGTGAAAAAATGTACTTACAGTTTGCTACATGGTTTCACTATGTGCTTAGTTTGCTTGAATCTTGGCTTATTGACTCAGTTGAAATTAGAAATATTTAATGATGAGTTGGGGTTTGGTAGTGAATTGATTTATGTGATTTGGAGTGGACATTCATAGTTGGATCATTTGATTTTCTTCCCTAATTTTGTTCTACTTAATGAGTTGAATGAATTTATGCATTACTATTATTATTTGCTCGAGGACCACCAAAGTTTCGGTGTGGGGGAGTTAATAATTCATATTTTACATGTAATTTTCTCATTCATTTTACCCACTTTTAAATCTTTGAAATATATTTTCATGAGTAAATAATGCATATTTTATATGAGTTTTAGGTGGAAATAAAATAAATAAATTCGCTTATCAAGGTGATCCAGCGGATTCGGTTTTGTCCAACCTCCCAATTGTGGATGCTCAAAAGCCCAACCTAGCAGCTCTACTCACTCTCACTCCTTCATAGCTCTGCTAGGCAGACCTTGGTATGTTAATTTGTAGCCCAGTACTCAAGTCAGCCTCCTCTTCACTCCTTTTCTCCCTTTCTTACATCGAGGCATGTTATCCCAGGGTGGCCTAGCAAGCGCCCAAGTGAAGCCGGCCCACCATCTCTGTCACTCTCCTTCTTTCTCCAGCGTCTCTCTTCTTCAAGCATGTGGGCTTGTTTGTTATAACACAACAGCTTGTTCACCATCGTCATCATCACGTGGACTTGCTGTCTTTATTTCCTGTCGCCCAGTCATGTAGCTAGCAACCTGCCACTCCATTTTCTCTTTGGTTAGTGCTTAATGCCCACATGAGTGAAAGTCCTATTAAATGAGCAAATTACCTACCCATTCTTACGCCTAGTGAACAATAAAACTGTTGATAATTTATTCCGAAAGTTAATTCTCTTCTATTAATTCTGAGCAGTTAAGGGTGAAGAAGCACTATAAAAGGGGGTCAACACTAGATCACCCAATCAATCCACTTATTCACCCATTTAAGAATCCAAGCATTCTTCCATCTTCCATCTTCTATTTTTTTTAGAGAGTAGAGAGTATTTTGTAAGACAAAGTTATTTGGATTGAGAGGTTTATAAGAAATAAGCTTGAAATTAGCTAATTCTCTCTTCTCTTTTCATCTCACTTGTGAGCAACATCTGAGAGTTTACACTTAATTTTATCATCTTGTGTAATTGAGTACCAAAGCTTGGCTATAGGAAGTAAAATATACCAACTTTAATGGTGTTTTTGCTAACTATGACCTGCTAGAATACTCTTCCAGGATTAGGATGGATCCTTAATAATAATATTGTTTTGCTAATTTCTTTTAGGGTCATTTTTGTCTCTTTAAATTGCAGAATTTTGAGTGTACACTTGATCTTAACTTATTTATGCATTTTAATACTATTATTAATCACATTGATTACAATAATTTAATTCGCTATCTCAAATAAATATTAGACCTTGTAGGCTAACATGATGAGTATGTAATTGGACTTAAAATTATAATTGTTAAAATTGAATAGTTTATATTGAAATTGGATGAGTTATGTCTGAAAGCAATGCTTCATGCTATGCAACTACATAAATAATCCCATTTGATAATTACAATCATCTTTTTAATTTGTGGCCTAATGCTTGTAACTTAGGTTGAATAAGAGCTAAATTGAACCACCATCTGAATTAGTAATTCAATATTTGCATCAGTGGTGAAATCAAAGTCCTGGATCATTCTCTCATTTAATTTCTCTCCACTTTCTATACCTGTATATTCTTTCTTTAATTCCTATAATTCATATTGATAATCGAACTTGTAAATTGAACTATTCATTATAATCGAAAAAGCTAAATTAAAAATCGATGTTGTTCCTCGTGGGATTGACCCCTATACTTGTTTGTCTACAGTTAACATTGTACACTTACAAGTAAAAAGGATTTTAAAACTGGACATAAAGTCCACATCAACCTACTTTTCCAAATGCCCAACACTTATAGCTATTTTTTCCTACATGATAATAAGCTGCTTTTCTAAAAAATCTTCATTTTTTAAGGCTTGATTGTTATAATATTTTCTTTTCTTATAAAATTTTGTTTTTCTTCTCTTCTTAGGTTCGTTTCCCCATTGGTGAGGCGAATCCCAACATGCCAGAAACTGCTTCTTCATTTTCTTTTGGTTTTGAAGATCAAGATATTAGTTATTGACCCATTTTGTTAAATAAAAGATTCTTATGCCAAGGTTAGCAATGACATCAGGCTTTTTCAAGCCTTGCAATGCATTTTTTGATGATCATATAATTAATCAGATATGGTAATTTGTCATAAAACATACCAAGATTGGTTTCATTATGCACAATTTTGTAATAATATTAACTAAATTTAGCAATACAATTCCACAGATAACCCATATCCCATCATTTTATGTTATTAATCTTTTTTTGCCATTCTCTAACTATTTTTTGGAAATCAAGTTTAGCTCTAATAAATTCAGTTTTGACTTGCTTATATAATTTTTTGAACATAGTAGCTAGTGATTCCATCGTTCTTTATATGTTTTTACCTTCCTCATCTAGTGAGTTGTACCTATCAACTATAGCGCTAGAAAAACTAGGCTCGATATAATTTAAGAAATTTTCTATAGTCCACGTCGTATTTAAATTCAAGACTCTATTCACGCCCCTTTTCTAATGATCAAATATTTCTTCCTTGTTACGGACTCCATCGATATATAAGATGTATCTTGTTTGGCTAATTGGGGTAAGGTCAATCTCTTCCAATGAGGTGGTTTTTCTCAGGATAAACCCAAAGGAAAATTGACTATACCTCTTACCGGAATATATCTAGACCTCATAAAATGGGTATTTCTTCTAGAAAGTTCACCAGTCAAACTTAGGAACAACATAAAATTATTAGCTAGATTGGACTCGTTTTTATCTATGTTGAGTTCTTATCTAATATTATTGATTTTATAGTCAAATATCTTTACCGTATTTTTTTTATCTAATCTCCTCCTAATTTCTTTTAAGGAACAATGTTAAGATCTTCTAGTTTAATGGGGTTCATCTACATATATATTTCTTCTTCTAACTAGGCATTATTTGTCTCTTCATTGTCATTGGATAATACTTCTTGTTTTTTCAACTATTGTGCCCATATTCTATAATTCCTCAAGATTATACTGTTTATACTCCATCATCTTCTTCTTTCTCTGCCTTTTTAGATAATTTTTTAAGTGATTTTTCTCCTACTTCTTTTTGAAATCTTATACCTTGCAAGGAAATTGATTTTTGTTTTTTAGATTTTGAAAAGGATATTCAAGCTGAAATGGAGTACTAATATTTAAATCAAATTTTCTACTATGTCTAATCTCATTAATTAAAGAAATAGGGATTACAAAAAATTATTTTTTATGTCCTTAACTTCATTCTAAATTTTTTCTATTTCGGCTTTTATTCTAAAATTATATCATTGATATAGTTTAATTACAGTCCCATGGAAGTGGCTCCTTCTAGTAAGTGAATAATATGTGAATAATTAGGAGCAGGGCAAGCAGGTGATGATTCAAATATTAAACACAGTTAATTATCTTAATTAACTATTAATTAGCTTAATTATTTTAATTATTTTTGGTCACGTGGCTCTGATATCAAATGAAAGAGGACTTCGAGTAGTACTTATGAGAAGAATATCACATGCACAAAACTGAAAATTTCAAAAGTAAGTCTTTAAGTATTGAGGTTAAAAAATATAAATGTTAAAAACTTAGGGGTGCTACATATAATTTTAAAAAGTTAGTTTGATCAAGTTTGGTTCCAGAAATTATTCGCCCCAAAGTTGGATGTACTGAAAATCATTCTGAAGTTGTGGGTTCAAAAAATTATTTACCCTAACTTTCAGGTCTGAAATGAAATTTTTGTAAAAAATCTTTTTAAGTCTACTGAGGTTTGGTGTAATTATTTACTGATCTCGTGTTTTTGGAAAAATATGTGCGATGAAGAACTACTTAAAGACTACATCTTAGGTGACAAATATTTATTTTTATGACCAAGAACTTTATAAAATTTCTATTTTTGACCCAAATGGGGTTCAAGGTACAAACACTCAAATTTTTGGGCTTTTTTGAAAAAAATAAACTTATATCAATGTTTGAACTTCTTATAATGACTTTACCGGACTTCAAATGGAGTAGGACTTCGAGTAGTACTTATAAAAAGAATATCATATGCACAAACTAAAAATTTCGAAAATTTTTAAGGATTGTGGTTAAAAATGCAAATTTAAAAACTTAGGTTGCTACACATAATTTTAAAAAGTTAGTTTGGTCAAGTTTGATCCAAGAAATTATTCGCAGAGGTAGATGGCCCAAAACATCATTTCTGAAGTTGTGGGTTTAGAAAATTATTTACCCTAACCTTAAGGTCCGAAATGGAATCTATCCCAATCCTGACCATCCATTTTTTATCGAATGGGTTGGATTGAAAGGATCAATTTATCACTTAAAAAAAGAAAAATAAATATAATTAAGCAGCACGGAGAAGGGCTTTGAAAAATTTTGCGACATGTGACTGCTCATCTCTGTCTCTCTGCCTTTGTTTCTCCCCCCACCATTGATGCCAACTTCGGCAAACTGCCGGTGAATTTGACTCCCCATATCTAGCCCCTCTCCCCCCCCTCTCTCTCTCTCTCTCTCTCTCTCTCTCTCTCGACTTCAAACCCTGGTGATGACTGCTCCTCCTTCGTGCTCCAAGGAAGCATTGTTGCTCTTCTGGCGAGAATGACGGTCATCAAACTCTATCTTCAGTGAAACACTACCTTTGCAACTCCTTCATCAATCCTCTATGTTGTTGGTGAATCCGACCTCTCCCCTTTGTCTCTCTCCTTTTTCACTCATCTTCTCTCTCTTGCTAGATTTAGGGTTTTTGCAGCCATGGGCACTATTGGTTTCCACTAATCACATCGAAAATCTTGGTGAATTTAGTGCCTTGTGGCTTTGCTGGAAACCGTTCCCTCATCCTAGGTATTTTTTTCCCCCAATTTGCTAATTTGATTGGATTTGAATTTGTAACTGTTCCTCTAAACTTTTTAGGGGATGTTTGAAATTATTTTGTGACTTTGTCAAAATTTGAATCTTTTAATGAGAGTAGTTTGTCTTAGATGTTCCTCCTCATATGTGAAATTATTTTGTTCCATTCTAGGTTTTGATTCAAAGGGTCCTAGAGCTTATTTTTTCAAATTTGATTAGGTTTATTTGTGAGTTGTTGTCTAAATTATAGAAATTGTTTGCCACAATTGAATTAAGAAATTCAATTGGATTGTGTTTTAGTTATATTTGGTAATTTGTCATTCTGCTCCGCTTGTTTAAAATTTCCAGCTTGAAATTTTGCTGAGTAGCTTGGCTAGGCAATGTCTTTTGACAAACTTTGCTAGAGTTATTGCTATAAACTAAGAACATTTAAGAAGGAATGAAATGAGACCATTTGTTCCCTTACTTAGATGAGGTTTTCCTCTTCAGATCTCTTTTAAAGTTAAGTGATTAGCTATTACTTTGCTAAGTCTATTAGCTCAATGGTGGAGCGATGTGCAATTATAGATGTGAGTTCAAATCCCATATAGGCTTTCTAAAATCATAGAAGCATTGCAATGTCCCACCAAACTACCAAAATTCAACATCACTTGAGTTCATGTAAATAAGAATTATACACATATTTAGTGATAGCTTTCTAGGAAAGCCAAACGCTTGAGACTTGCATTTAAGATTTCAAACAAAGCTTAGGAACCCTGAATCTCAGTACATCACCTCCAGAAGATCTCAAACAATACCACATTAGATTCAAACGTAACCAGAACATCTACAAGAAGATAATCATTCAGCTTTCACTCTAACTAATTGAATTTCTTCTACATTAAATCATCTTAAACAAAACCATGTCAAATTAAACTAAAAAATTTTAATTATTCACAACGTTCACTTAAACTGATGACACTACTACTTGGAAGCTTGGTAGTTGTGTTCCTCTACATCACAAGTTAAGAAAGCTTAGACTTAAATAACAAGTACAAAATAATTAGAGTAGATAAAAAAAGACATTGTACTTGTTAATGTATATAAATAATTAAACGAACCTTGTTTTACCTCAAAATTAGGAGAGCTTACTTAAATAATTGTGGCTATCATAATAAGCTTATTGTCTACAAGATTATGAACTCTCAACCTTCTGGCTTGTTGCTTTATTGCTTTCTCTTTTCGACCTTTAAGTCATTTCCCACTTCCTTTAGTATTATATTGTTTAGGTGGGAGAACATGTATTTGATCGGGAGCACTCGATCCAATAAATGACTCTAACTCACTCATTTTCCTTTCACCTATATACAATCACTAAACTCCTTTACTTCTTTTAAAATAATATGAATTTCTTTGCTAAGGAGGGTGAGATTTTTTAGGTTTTTACATACAATTTAAGAAGCCAAGCAATTTCTTGAAATTAGCTTGTCTTCCTATTCTATTTCAAAGCCCTCCTCCTAAAGGATACCATCCAAATCAAAAATTGGCTTGCTTGCCACCATTCTAGTCCATTGGTTCACAACATAACAGGTTGGTAATTCATGCAAAGTTTTTCCCTTCAAAACACACAAAATGTGGCAGCAAGGAATACCTTCACATTCAAACATCTTATATGAGCAATGTGCCGTATGATTAAAGGCGTTATGTATTACTCATCTTTTATATCCTTGTTTTGGCTATTATTTGCTATAGAAATCATTAGCCCCTCATCTATTAGTTGCTTATCGTCAACCTCACACTCCATAAATCATTCCAAAACTCATCTTAAAACTTATAAAAATTTACACAAGCATATATTTCACCTGCATGTCTCTTTTAGTCTTTGGTGGTCTTCAATACAAGAGGGGGAGAAGAGGCTTTATTATCTACCTGCAACTGACCATGCCTCTGTAACTCTACTGCACTCTCAAATCGCATCCAAAACTCAACCAAACTCAAATGTGGATTCATAAAATTGCTTATGAATCAATTCTCATCTTCAGATCTGGATGTAGTCCTCAACACTACTCTAAAAAACAAATCCCTAAAATAACCAGGGATTTACCCCGAATATCATACAAATGCCACAACTATACATTATTTGGCAACTCAAAATCATGGATAATAATTTTCCACTCTTGTTCAAATCGTATTAGAGTTCCTAAGTTGTACACACATGATTTGAACGGGGCAAGAAAATCATCATTACTATTCAAAGAGTATCCCACCTTCTTAGAAAATTTTCTTATGATATGTCAAATGGAAAATCTATGAGTGGTTGACTAAAATGTTTCTTCTATTGCTACCTTTATTGTAGGATCTTGATCAATAATGAGATAAATAAGCATGTAACCTCCCATTGCATCCAAAAACTTATCAAACAACCACTTAAAGGATTCTGTTTTTCTATCCTCTAAGCATGCAGCGTTAAAGGTGATACATAACCTATAGTTATCCAACCCAATGAATAGAAGAAATACCATTCTATATTGAGTAGTATCATAAATTGTATCAAAAAAGATCAAATAACTATATAGTGAATAATTCAACCTTACAAAACCATCTACCCAAGACACATGTTTAAGTGTATCATCAACTTCAACACATGCTTAAGTGTACCATCACTTTTAACTCATATGTAAAATACAATGACAAATGAACCTATTGCTTTCTCTTAAAATTTTCAACAAATATTTTATGTATCAGAATCCTTGATAAATGCTTTCAAGTCTCTTTGAAAATTTTTTAAGTCTTGTTTACTATATCCAACATTTTCAAAACCACCAACTTGCTCTTTCATAATATGATGAGCTTTAGAAGGAACCCTCATATTCTTTCAAGTTGGCAAACTCTGATCCTTCCTTCGGTTTCAACTCCTTCCTTTGGTTTCAACTCCTCCTCGCAAAATAGTAGTAACTCTTTGATAACATACGTAGGACTTTTGCACTATTCATCCCCTTCATGTGTTGCTTCGATATTATAACCTATATACTAATGAAATATATAATTAATACATAACAATTTAGATAAAATAAAACCAAGTTTGGAAATGCTCAATTATTCTCAATTGCACTTGGCTCAAGCATAAAGGTACTCTATAGGTCCATACATTAGAAGAATTATATCTTTTAACCACTTT